>JAPHNG010000031.1:20000-60777 GCA_027405835.1 Asclepias syriaca
CCACACTACGAACATGCGCTAACCTCATCTCGTCTTATTCCGTTCGTGCCCTACGACTAGTAGTTCACTCACTCCCTAAACGGACACTTAAAGAATAAGAATAAGGATTTCCGGGTTTTTTTGAATCTAATCTTTCTTTTTTCGATTTCCCTTCACAAAGATAGAACACACCAATAAAGAAGGACCGCCCTCCTATCATTCACCAGGCTGACGCTTTAGCGCTCAGAGATCATTGGATTCATTTGATCAGATTGCTCTGTCTGATACCATGTATGTGAAAGATTGGACCTTGGAACCGGGTACAGCCTAAGACGGTATCCTAGTGAGCTGAGTAGTCTTAATAGCTAATCCGCTCAAGCAGGAGAATCTAATAGGATAATTGGAAAATTCTAAGGCCTCAAGATCTTTTTACTTAGGAGCACCCGCTGGGAAAACCATGTTGGTTTGGTTGATACTGGCATACCAGAAAAAGACTAACTCCTCGAGGTCAAACTGGAAGAGTCTTTTGATCAGCAGAAGATCTGCTAAACAAGTATGTATGACCATCCAAATATGAAGAAAGGATGTTCCCGAAAGCTATAGCTAGTCGTTCCAAGCTTAAGATAACGAACCTTGACCAATAGAGGACCGATCTATCTCTTCGATCTGTGCTTTCTACTCTATCCGTCCACTCTAGCTCGGGAAAGCGAATGCAACTCTCGATTGCAACTCCATTCTGATCTTCCAAGATTGAGAAGTCGCCTATCCAACTAGCCCTGACAATTCTTCAAACCTTTCGGATTCTTCTATGTCAACCTAGCATTTCGAAACGAACAACTCCAGCCAAACTTGCAATTGGACTGGTCCCAGCTTACTAACGGCTACATTATCCCGGAAAGAAAGAGGGATGCCGGATGTAGAACCCGCTATCGAAGAAGACAACTCCCATCTAGGTCAATGGAAGTCAATCGATCTCGAAAACAGAGAAGAAAGCAGCATCCCGCTCAATGCAAGTAGGGAGAACCCCTTCTTTTTCTTATTTCATCAGCATCTTATCCTCTTATATCCGCAGCCAGTCCTAACCCCTTTCCAGCAGAGCTACATCTGGATGTCGGAAAAAATCCTTTCCTCTGGTCTGCTCTACTGCAGCTTGTATCATTGCCTCAATCTCCATCTTTCCGAGATCCATGGGGACCACTGAGCGATCATAGTCTAACTCTTCAATATCATAAGCGATTCGCTTTCGAGGCATCTCGGATTGCCCATTCATGAAATAGGGTGCAGGAGTTCTTTGCATCCGTAGATCATCCATGATTTGGAATCTCCATTTAGGTACTTTCCTTTGGCTTGCTTCATTGCTTCTTCCGATCCGCTTGACATCATTAGTCGCATTTCTCAATCGGGCACGTAGAACAGAAAGCGGAAAGGTTGCAGGGATACATAGATCTCCATCTATGCGCATGGAAATAGCTAAGGTGATCGGGATAAAGGCCATTCTCTACTCTAGTGCCTGACCTCTTGGATTGCATAACACACCCAAAAAGTCTAAGAAAGGGTCTAACAGCCATGACGAAGGCACCGAGAAACCCTGCGTAACATACGAAATGAGGATTCGTCATTACCAATTTACTCTAGAACAGTTAGCTTTAACGGATCTTAAGATCTGCAAATGTTGAAAAAACAGCGTCTTCATCCTTTGAAGTAATATTGGCAAAAGAAGAACTATTTCCGCTCTTGGAGGATTTTTCATGTACGAGCAGAGGGTATTTCGGAATAACCGATGTTAGCAAGAAGGGGAAGTAAAGGCACTGACATAGTTGATGCAGAGAATGCCATGGTTCTTGTTCCAGGTTGAGAGTCAGGGTAGCATAGCTTCTTCCAGCACAATTCTATCTGCTGCCACCTTATGCAGTAGATTGTAGCTGATCTTCCAACTTGAAAGGAATGCTTTCCAGCTCGATCCACTCTTCAATAAGATCAAATCCTATTCGTGAGACCAAGCTAAGTGTAAAGAAGCTTGGTCAGTGATAGTCCCCCGACCGTATGATGGCTACGCAATCTTCTTCTTAGTGTAGTTCCTGATGAAGAATGGAGTTCCATCCCTACCATATAAGATAAGTCCTAGAATCATTATGAGAGCGTTGGAGGTTAGGTCAGGATCGCTTCCAACAATTAGGGTCGTCTTGTGCTACTTGGGACCCGGTCAAGGGGTGGTAACTGATTGCCAGTCAACGAACAGAGAACGCCTGCCATGGAACACAAACTCAATCAGCAGGCAGATGGAAGTTTTCAGTGTGACCAAGCAACGGATAATGGGAGGGGTCGAGTTCTTATGGGATCGGCTCTTTGCATCCGCACGTGCGAACGGGAACTCCCCCTACTAGGTTAGGCGGGGGCAGGATTCGAACCTGCAATCTTCAGGTCATGAGCCTGATGAGTTGACCAATTCCTCTACCCCGCTTAAGAAACTATCTTTCTCTTTCTATTTATTATATAATTTCTTCTTTTATACAGGGCAAGGAAGGTCTCTAATCGACAAGAAAGAAAGCTATTTTCGTTAAAATCCTATTAGTGACTCTTCTCCTTTACTATGATCCCGGCGGCTGATTGGGAAAAAGGGGGCCTAGCCGACCATACTGCTGCCTGCGGGGTCTACTTTATGAGATGAGATTGAAGCAATCTCAGATTGACTGCTATTCCCACTCGGTAAGCCTGAAAATGGGGAATCATTCCTTTACGGTAAACATTCAAACTGACACGGCTATCTCTCTCTTCAACTCCTAGCTCTAAGAACAAGAGTTAACGGGGATCGCATTCAATCACATTCAACTGCTAAGAGCAAAAATCTTTGTGAGTGATCATGTAATTTTCTTCTCATTCAGTCAAGATATTACGCGAATGAACCTATTGCTGACTCTAATGAAAGAAAGTCAAGTCAATATAACGAAAATCGACATCGATAGAAATGAAGTTACACGGCCTTATTCTTTTATTAGTTTATCTAAGAGTTACTCAATTCATCGGTTGATTGAATCGCAAGATGGATATATTACAGATGATGAATCTATTTCATTTTTTATATACCTGTCACTTTGTTAGTACCGTCTATAATGATAGATGAATAACAAACTTTCAATTGTTATTGTTATTTTGAAAAAATGGAAACTTAGGTAATTAGAAAGATATGTATAAAAAAGATATTTCATTTTTATGCTTACGATAACTAGTTTTTTTGGTTTTATACTATTAACTAGAACCTCCGCTCTATTTATTGGTTTAAGCAAGTTATTTCAAATTAATATTTTCAATGAATAATACCGTGAGATTCCATGTATTCTATAGTTACTTACAGCCTCAATTGTAAATTCTTGGTCATTGAGATTCATGTCAATTCGGATTAGTAAAAAGGTATAGACCTTAACGGCCTCTTTTTTTCTTTCAAACAAATTGAAATGATTGTTGGTTAGGTCTAATTCCTATTACTTTGGGGATTATTCGTAACTGCATACTTACAATACAGACGTGGTGATTGAAAGCGCTACGTCCCTCGATGAAGGGAGGATCGATAGCGTCTTCCTCGGTCGGTAGATGGGCATGAATGGAGCTGGAAGGAGTTAGTGCATTGATGCTGAGAATCGTCTTGATTCGTAGATACGGTATAAGAAATAAAGATTAGCTATGGTTCACTACTAAAGACCCTCTTCCCACTTCCCTTGAGCCTTAGGTGAAGCAGTCAGTCGCTGTGGTTCTCTCTCATTGATCCAGAGACTAAGTTACGTGGGTTAACTTTGCTTTAGGCGGAAGCCTAAGAGGCCTAAAAGTAATAAGGAAGAGGCAACATAAGCAGACAGACGCATTTTTTCTCTTGAGAGACTCTATTTAGCATATTTGTTGCTGTTCTTGGTCCTGTTCAAACTGCATATTAGGAGTTCCAGTTCTAACCGGATACCGATGCTACTACAGGTTGGTAGTCTTTAGTCAATGTCCAAGAAAAATTAGGTCTTCCACATTAGTAGTTGCTAACTGCTAACAAGGTTTCCAATAGTCCCATTTCATAAGCCGATATACCCAGATCCGGTCTGGTCAGTGCAAGCACTGATAGCTCTTGGTAGTTGTCTTTTCTTCGATGCATGAATCCAATTCGGGGAGAATCCATTTTTTGCTAATTAATTGATAGTAACTATTTAAGATTAAGAATCGACTATGAATGACTCGCTATTCACTTCGGTTTATGGTAAAAAATTTTTGATGTAGGAGAGATGACCTAGTGGTTTAAGGCGTAGCATTTGATTAGTGAGCGATGTGCGCTCGACTCGGAATAAAAAAGGGATTTCTCAACGAATTCTCCTAGTTAAGACGGGCATAAATGGGTGATGTATCAAAGCGACTGAGGCCGCGTCGGTTGATTCGAATCTGTTTTTAATCCTAAAGGATCTGTTCTAAAGGGGGCTCAGTTACACTCCTCAATGAAAGCTTTGTCTCAATGACAAAGGTAAGTCTCACTCGAACTCTTATCCGAATCTCAAGTCTAATCATTTTGTTTTCTACTTCGATTTTCCTTGTGTCCAAGAAGGAAGAGTGCTCGCTACACTCTAGAATACGAGATGGAAAATCTCACCTAATTGTTACTTCATCTCAAGATGAATATTAGGTTAGGTCGGGCTACAGGCCTTCTTCACTTCATAACTCAGGATGAAAGAATAACGCCATGCCATGACAATAGAGAAATCGGCTCGAATTGATACTTGTTTTTTGCTTTATCTCACCTCTGTCAGTCCAATCAACTATCATTCTGATCCGCCTGCCCTTGGCTTACTACTTCTCATCTCGTTAGTAGTATGAGAGAACTAGCTTAGATGTGAATCCATTCTTTCACAAGGCTTATTTAAAGGAAAGGAAACTCACGGCTCAATAGAAGTCAAAAACTCTTCCACTTACTAACCCTATCAGACGGATCCATTAAAGAAAAACTCCTGTGTCAGCTCACTTCGTTCTACGATCAAGCTCAGGCTCTATATCCTTAGCCCTATTATAAGTTATAAGTGGCTACCCAGTCTTAGTACTTCATGTCTTCCTTTTTTGCCTTCTATCAAAAAGAATAGAATGAGTCAGATAGACTTCCAGGTTCCCTATCATTATTCTTAGCAAGCCAGTCAGCGGCTTTTTACCCTCCATATTCTATAAGCATGTCTGATGAAGCAGTGCCATTCCCTTTTCATTCATCTTGGACTCTCTTGCAATCTTAACTACAGCAAAGAAGGCATTTTAGTGATCCACTATTATGCTTATGCTACACTCTTCCTGGGAATTGGTCCATCTAAAATACAGCTTTTAATGATCTCCTTCTTCTATAAGCTCTTCAACCTAGACCCTAACAGATATACAAGAACTATACTCCTGCCAATTCTCAATCTATTTAGTAATATATAGTATGCTGTCCACCATAGCCTTACTTCTTTTTCAATCTTTATGGAAGTGCTTTTCCGTATTTCCCCTCTCATCTCATCTAAGTTTTTCTTTCCTCTAGTTTCGAAACCTCTGCCTCCATTGCTTTAGTCATTTGCGAAACAGCTGCATACGCCAATTTGAACTGGAGCGGTAGCAGGTAAGGAAGATCTCCATGCCTTCAAGCCCCTAGCCAGTCATTTAGTCACTCGCGGTGATTAGTCATCTCTTTCTGCTTGTGCGCTTGATCATTAGGGCTCATAGACCAATAAGGAGAGAGGCCTGTCTTGCCATAGGACTGACTTTGGAAGAGGTAAGCTACTGCGTTCCAGTGCCGACTGCATGTAAGACTCATTCTTAGATGGAATGATGATTCTTTATTCGCTCTCGCTTATAGGATTCGGCTCATCACCTTCTCATGAGCTTTGACATGATGAGATTCTTTCGAAGAGCGTTGTACACGAGCCATCGTTGCTCGGCTCCCCCGGGAATTTCTTTCATCTGCGCAGGCTGCTTTCGGACTCATCTGAATACAAAGAGATTCTTACTTGATCCTAGTCTGAATACAAGGAGAAGAAGAAAGAAAAAGACTAGGTCCGGTTGGTTGACCTGGAGCCCCTCCCCCAGCCTTGCGGCTGGTTCCCCGGGGTTCGGGCTGTGGCCGTGGTATCAAGATGAAAGGTTCTGTCTTCCAGGTACGTCTTGATGTCACGGCTTACCATCTTGTTCTCCTTCTTCGATTGCCAAACAGTCTGCAGGATCCTCTTTCACTTCGATCTCTATGGGCCAGATTTCAATACCTTCTGGGATACTGATCATGGAAGCTAGTGTGGCCAATGCGTCAGCAAACGGATTCTTCATCCCCGGGTAGGTAGGTTTTCCGCTTTCCCTTCCCCCGTCTCTGTTTAGATGATCTATTCTCTTTTCCCGGTAAGGCTGATTCTATCCCCGTCCCGCTTTGCTTGCTTCTTTCTTCCCCGCCTATTCGTCGAAACAGCCGACCATCCCCTCGCTCAAGTTAGGCCGGTACCTCTTTCGGTGACTCTTCCTTATTCTTAGTTCTATCTTACCGTAAGGAAGGAGATCAAAGGAAAATATCAGAATCTCAGTCGGTGACAAAGAGAAAGAGTAGGCTTTCAAAGAAGTAGGTGAGCTCTTTCTTACTTTGCCGGGGAAGGACAAACAGTGTAGGCAATAGGGAGAGAAGGAAAGCCAGCCAATTAACCATGTAGACAGACTGTTAGTGGTATGGCATCAATAGAATAACAGAAGTCTTAACTAAGCCCTTCCTTCCGACAACTGATTTGCAGCTGTTAGTCTAACAGCGCGCCCATAAGGATAAGGTAGGCTTCACTCTTACTGAAAGACATACCTGGGCTTTGTAAAAGTCCTCCATTTAAAGCAAAAAAAGACGAAGATTTTACTTAAAGCCAGATACGATTTCATTCAAAGTAGAAGGAAAGGCATTGGGCCAAGCTACAAGAAGAAGACTCCGCAAATTGTCCGATACTTGAATTACAGTCACTCGATATACGACAACAAAGACAGACGGCGATGACTGAACTGATAGTATCACAAGGAGGAGGATGCAGGGAAAGCTTTAGTTCCAGAGAGGTATCGTCCTTATTAAATATTTTAATGTAAGTAGGCTAGAAAAGAAAAGTAAGCTAAAGGGTGAAGCATATGAAAGGCCTTCTAGAGGAGTTCCAGCTGCTACATTATTCAAAATAGCCTACGAGAGAAGTGACCATTAACGCGGGCATTCTCATTTGACTTTACCGACAGAACGAAGATAAGACTTAGAGGATTTCAACTTCTCAAACTCTCAAACAAGGTCTCCTACCCTACACCGACAGACGGACATAGCGAAAAAGAATCTTTGATTGCCTTGATCTTGATGCGGTTGAGGAATTCGAATAGAACCTTAAAAAAAAAAGGGAATGGCCCTCTCGACTTGAAAGAATAGAATGAAATGCGCAGTCTTTAGTTATTAGTTACTAGGGTACATACTATACATACCGAATCGACTATGAGAGGGAATAGCCAGAATACGGATCTTTATAAACTCAGAGGCAGAATGGAATCCGAGACCTAAGATTGAAATTAATTTGAGTCCATTTTTGCCAATGGTTCTCCGCCAGTTACATATTTAAAAACCGACTTCAAACATCGTCAGTTCACTGAATGAACTAAGGAATAAATACAAAGTAAGCACTTGATGCGTAAGAATTAGACATTCATCATTATAAGGGAGCCTGCTACGCCTAAAAGAAAAGCTCGCTCTACGACTTCGCGATGAGAGAAGGAATCGAATAATATACGGATTTCGTTTACGAATAAAGAGATATCACGACTTCGAAGACTGATAAAGCTTTCGGAAGAAAATTCTTTAGGAATTGTGCTAGACCTTCACCGCATTTGCCCCTCGCTCCTAAATAGGAGATAGGAGAATCTGCAGACACATGAACTACCACATCATTTATTGAAATTCAGGCAAAAAGCATTCTTATCTTAAAATCGAATTTGACGGCGTACGTAAGATTCAATACAGATTTCTATAGGTAGGATTGGAGGGGCTAAAAGATGAAAGCAATTGAATCCATAGCTAACTTAGACTTAGAGATGTACTACATATCGTAGGATGGCTGAGTGAGCGCCTATAAGTAGAACTAAAAAGAGAAACCAGGATATTCCAATTCTCAAGTCATCCGGATTTGTGCCCGGATCTCCTTCTTTTGTCTTTTCGCCTGCCTTTAGGTAGCTAAAAAAGGCATGGAAGTCTCCCCTTCTTCTCAAGCAGGAAAGGTGTCCATTGGAACTTCTCTTTTCTTCCCGCTATCTGGCTCTTCTATTTATACGTCTCTTTCCCATTCTGACTTTCTCATGCCCCCTTTCTTTTTTATCTTCTGTTACAGTCGCTATAGTTGTAATGGCAATTAATTACAAGGGTTATGCGTGAGACGTCTTTCCCATTGTCTCGAGAAAGCGTCCCTGAAGTGAGTGTGCCCCATCTTGGTCTTCTTTCTTTGCAGCTGCCGTAAAAGTAAAGTCTTAGATTATAACAGGAATCTCACCGCCTGCTCTCCTAAAAAAACTAGCTACTAAGGTTCTTAAAAAAGGCAGCTAAATCAGCAATAGAAGATAACTCCAGATCTATGAATAGCCAACAAAGAGCGAACATTTCGAATCGCTGTTCCATACTTAGGAGGATTCCTGTCTACTTTTGACTCCAGTACCCTGAGCGGATAATCGTGATGCTTCAATGTGTTTAAAGGTAAAACGACTGATTCATATACTTTTTCCTTTCTGAAGGACTCTCATCAACCTCCTCGGTTAAATCCTCTTTGAGGGTGACTGACTAATGCCCATTCTTTGTGGACATAGTCATCCAAGGTCCAAGGAATATATGTCTTCTTCCGAGGCATCTTTTTATGCTTTAAGAGGAAAAGGTTACACCTTGGCTTGGGAAGTTGAGGAACCGTTCAGGTTATAAACGTTCTTACACTTTATGTCGGGCATGGCGCAAAAGCTTTTTGGAGATGACTCTTTCCCAGAGTTCTTTAGGCATTTTTGATCTACTTTTTATTCTTCTTCAACCCTGCGACCATTTTATGAAAGGGAATCCACCAAAAAAGAACAAAAAAGAAAGAAATCGGATCGGCTCCTTCTTTTCTTTTAAGCTTAATTATCAGGCGGAAGACTTTTTCCTTTCTTGTCGTAGAAGTCTTACCAGTAACCAGTAGGTATAGAAGGTAAAGCTTATAGTAGAGTAAGCATGGATGGTACTGTTCTTTCTTTAATTAAATTAAAGAGATGCCCCCGGATCTAGAATTCCTTCTTGAATGCTCGAGAAGGAATCATAGTCTTTGATTTGACAATAGTCAGCCTCCGATAGAGAGGCGAGGCGGCACCTGTCTTTCTTCAATAGTGATCCCCCGTAATATCCTATAGAGGAGAAATTCTAGCCTAAAGAAGTCGAGTAGTGCCCATCTCTGTATGCCCCAGATCTTGAAAGATTGCTAAAAGCCTGCTGGGAAGCCTGGATAAGTTTTCTTTCTTTTTTCTGGTAATTAGAAAAAAAAAATGCCAAAGTCTGGACTTTCTTTCATTTTATGGCTAGAATAGGAATCAGGAACTCTAGCCTGGCGAAGAGTTTGAGACTTTCCCCGCTCTAGTTCTATAAGGGTCAGGATAAGATTCAGCCTAGAGTAGGCCCATACCCTAGGAAGCCTTGCCAATAAGTTATTAAAAAGCTCTACTAGGAGGAATCTTAAGCCGGATGGTCTATAGTTCTTTATACTTTAGAATAGTGTTCCTGTTCCTGGATTTAGAATCATGTTTGAAGGGCTAAAGAAAAGAGAACCCTAGTCAGCTTCTTGACCTGTCTTAGCTTTATCGTTCCTTTGCTTTCAAAAGTCCTGACCCGGGTGTTCTATCAGATAAGGATGGAAGCAGTCTGTCATCCATTTCTGGGAGGACGTTACCCGCAACTGACCGGCTATTGGTCTACTTTCATAAGAAGATCTGGGGGCAAAAAAGACAATGGAAATCTTCCGGGCTCAAAGTCCAAGACTTGTTTTTGATGGCAGGGTTGACCTTTGCCCAGTGGTCTTCGTATACATTTATAGAAGAGAACTCGATCAGTCAACGCGGGCGACAACCAAATGGCAATGGAGAGACAAATCTAGTCATTGGATTGAAGTGCGCGATAGATTCTTCTGACCGAACCGCTCTTTCTTTCAAAAATATGCCTCTTCCATTGATTATGTAAGTTCACAGGCTGCTCCTTCCTTTACCTTATATAGATTTATATAAAATCTTTATAGAAGATATGTCGGTTAACCCTGGTCTCACTCAGGTCTTTCCTCATCCCTATAAAGTGCTTTCTCGACTAGATTAGATATCTTATAGGCTATGCTTCAAAGATGATCTTTGATCCAATTTGCTGCCCCGGATGAACTCGCTCAGGAGCTCTTTCTAGGAACTTACCTCTTTCTCTTTGATAGGTCGGCCATCAGGCTGGGTCGTCGCTTTGGATGGTTAGATGTTGCCCTTTCTTTTCTTTGAACTGACGGAGATGACTTTCTTTCAACCTTGGCCGCAGATCGATCCTATTTTGGCTCTAGCCTGCATTCTTAGATTGACTGATAGTCGGACTTTTTTCATCCCTATGAGTAATCCATCCTAAGCTCCTACACCTCCATATCAAATGGCTTTCTCCGAAAAATTCAATAAGAATATTGAAGCAGGTCGCAGGCCGACCATGAAGAAGACGTATCGCTACATCTCTAGTGAGCAAGGTCGAGAAAGTGATCCCATCTTTAAATATCTTGAGTCTCTCTCGAAGAAGTTCCATAAATAAGAGAAAATATCTTTCCAAACGCAGTGGATGCCACTAAGGCGGAGAGAAGAGGAGACGCCCTGCCATTAGACCTCCTCCTTATCCTTTACGTTATCTTCTACGATAGTTCGATGTTACCACAACTGTCGACAAGAATTCCCCGTTTTGCTGCATGATTCTTAAGTCATTCACGTGATGACGGAAATGCTTTCAAACAAAGGTTCTAACTTGAGAATGCGCCAAAAGAGCTCATTCTATAGAGTTAGGGGCCCAGAAGCCGACAGGGGAATAAGTTCTAAAGTTAGAAGTGTAGGCTTTAAGACAGGGCCAGACCGATTGATGATCTTCTTTTACAATTCCTTAACAGATCTGGGAAGAATCAAACAAATTGAAGCCTACTCCCGCCTCTTCTGATAAGCAAGGAAATCCGTCTAACTACCGGCCATAGTGTACTGATCAGCTAGTTGAAATGCCGTAGAAGATAAGATTCTCGCTATTTCTGAGTCAAAGACATAGAATTCAGTCCTGGACGATCTAGTTGCTTAAGTAATGTCTGCATGCAGGTCTTTCTTGACTGATAAAGATCCCAGTTCTGTTCTCAATTCCTTCTTCGATTTAGAGGTTTTGACACGCGGGGGCAAAGGTTAGATCTATTTAGAGAGATTCGGTAAGTGGTCAAATAGGGAATTCTAGCCTTTATGGTAGGATGAAGTAAGAGGCTTTCTCTTAAGGAAAGCAGTCGAACCGGAGATTGAGCTTCCTTTTTCTTTCACTTCACGGGTAATCTATGCCCCTTCAGGCTCTTTCTTTAGTTAGACCAGTAAGCTATAGCCGGATTGAATGAATTTCTTTCTTTACGAAGTCGACCCGTAGACTGGATCCGGCGCATTTCTGTCTTTCTATTCTTGATTGAGGTATTGAGCTCTAATTTGAACAAGCGGGACTTAGAATCAATCCAATAAGCCAAATATAGCTTACAGGGGGGACTTTACTTTGAATACTAGTCCGATGGGATTGAAAAGAGCAGCAGTTTCATGGCCTAAAGGGAAAAGGAACTAATCTATCTCAAGAGCTATTCCTGTAGATCCAATCGCTAAGTTAGGGAAGGCAGGACTGATCAATGTGCCGGATTTCATTCCTTGTAGTCAGTATTTCAAGCGGTAAGAAGAAAAGAAGGCCAAGGCTGAGATGCCTACTATTGAGATTGTTATTGCCATCAAATAAGAAGAACGTAAGGAAGCTTCAAGCTAACTATTTGTTCTTGTAATTCTTCTTTGCTAAGGAGAAGAAGTTAAGTCTTGATATCCAATCACTCGTCTAGGAAACAGAGAGTTGACTGATAGCTTGGGAACAAAGTTACTGCATAGTCGTCTTTAGAATTTAATCTCGTCCCGTTCAGCTTCTGATATGGCAGCAAGTCAGTCTAAAGCCATTTCATCCATTTCCATATGTCCTCTCTTCACCGAGAGGTTTCATATTTGAGAGAATCAAAGAACGGAAAACCTTTACAATATCTTTCCAGCTCCTTCTAACTTTTCTCTTTTTTCTTAATTCTCGTTATCACCATTTTTTCTTTTCTTCAAATTCCTCGTTGATAAAAAGCTTGCTCTGTTCAGATGTCGTCGGTAACCATACTCGCTCGAACTTTGACCATTGTACAGAAGCCAACAAAAAGAAAAAGAATGAATACATCTTGATCTTGACTCTGCTGGACTGGGCTTCATCACAGGGATAGCACGATAAGACCAATAGAACACTACAAGCTAAGCTCAGATTCCTCAGATCAGTAACTATCCGTAAGAGGATACTCAGTTAATTTAATGGTCCGGGATAGAGCTACTGTCATTTCTCTTAACGCCTCAAACCAACCAATCCAGGAAACCACTCTATCTCTGATAGACGCCATTGGCATATCCGTCTTGTTCCCAACGAGGAGTGCAAAATAGAGAGCAACCAATCACACGATATAAGAGGAATTTCCACTATAGAATCCAAAGATTGTCCATTATTCGCTGCTTTATATCTCATATGATGTATGGACAGTCAAAGTATGAACCCGGACTACTACCCATCTCTCTGACGAGATCTGGTATACCTAGAATCATCCCTTATTCTTAATCATAGAGAACTGATGTCGATCAGAAGGCGAGATTCGAAAGCGGAGGCTTGGGAATACGAATTGATCCCATCTCCATAACTATAACAGGGAACTCGCCCGACTTAATTAGCTTCCTATCTGTATAGATAGGTTCCGTGAATGTAGTTTACCTTTGTTTTCCAGATAGTAAGAAAGGAG
This sequence comes from Asclepias syriaca, assembly GCA_027405835.1. Lineage (NCBI taxonomy): Eukaryota > Viridiplantae > Streptophyta > Magnoliopsida > Gentianales > Apocynaceae > Asclepias > Asclepias syriaca. Next base: position 33,062 of record JAPHNG010000031.1, read on the forward strand.
CGTAGGCGATTTAAGCTTTATGACTCTCTAGCACTAATAAGGTTCAAGATTGGAGAGTATAATGGGGGGCCCGTCGCAGGATTGATTGATTCAATCACTTAATAAAGGGGCTCTTACCAAAGAAAAGATAGAATCAAATCACACTATATTATTATTATTATCGGCTACTATCTCTGATATAATCTTTCTATTCTATTTTCTCAATAACGAGGGTATTCGACTCAAATAGTCGGCTTGAACGACTAGTAGCTCCAGTTGAAGCTTCCATCTCTAGTTAAGTCTGTTCGGCAGAAGGTTGCTTAAACTAAGGGGCTCGGATAGCCAGCTCAGCTCTCTAAGTCAGCCAAGGCTGCAGCTGTGGATTAGGGAAGCCTAAACAAAGGAATGGTGTGCCATCCACGACACATTACCATAGGTAAGAACTGAGCCTTCAACTCAGCCTATCTATAAGGGCTTTTCTCGCTTGTAAGTTATAAGGAAAGGACAGTCGCCAGTGACTAATAGTATCGAACAGACGACTGCTTATGCCCCTTCTCCGCGAATTAATTTGCTCCCTTTCTTAACCTCGCAATGAGCAAAATGAGACGTTTGCTTGCTTCACCGCCAACAAAGAGGCCCACTAGGATGCTCTAGGTATGGGATGGGATAGGATGCCTATACATCCAGCATAGCAGGTTCAGTTGTATGGCTTTTCAAGCAGCTTATTATATAATAAAGTATACACTTTCGAACTATAGAGTAGCAAAACGGATAAAGATTTTTCTATAAAAGACTCAAATTAGACCCAGTTTGGCTAAGGCGGAAAGAGTTATATCCTCTTTGATTTGAGGTGAAATGTAGGCCTATATTCCTTACTATTCCTTACATGGTCTTAGATAAGAGCGATCTCTAATCTACCTACGCGTTATCCAAGCAGCTTTCAAGTAGATCAAGTAATTCTTACTTAAAAAAAAGAACGTTTAACCCCACATAATGATCAGAAAAACGCATTCTAAGGCAATATAGAGCGAGAAAGAAATCCCATCTTCCCCCAGATGTTAGTTTCGTTTTGCTTTTCTTGTGCATGACGAACCGGGAAAGTCACGATCAGAATGAAAGGTAGTTCGCTGGGTATTTGATCCCAGGGGTGCTGGTTCGAGTCCAGCTCGTGACAAGACCTTTGTTTAATATCTCGGCCCCTCTTCTCCTTAGACGGATGACTCTCCCATGATCTGAGACAGCCTCTTTTTCCAGATTGGGAGGAGAGATTCACCCCGACAGGAGATCCTATTCTTTCTCGAGTTACAGGGAAAGATTCTTGATCAACGGAGGAAAGGGATACGGCTAAATCACCCGCTTTCAGCCAACTTCTGATCGGAGAGTAGGATACTATTTTGAAGATGGAAGACTACGAACCTCTCTTACCGGGGAAAAAGGCTAAGTGGCTCACCTCTATCTGTCCCTGCTTAGTAGTCTCCCCCATTCTTATTGTTTGCAGAGCGGTTGATTGATTCGATCGGCTCTGCCGGTTCCTGTGCTTCTTTATTGGCGAGCTTGACTAAACCTATCTTTTGACTATAAGGACTAGCTCAACTGTTAAGAACGAAGAAAAGAACTGTAAAGTAAAGTTTAGTGAAGTTCAGAAAAGAACGAACGAGGAATGTTGATCCGGAGAAGGCGAAGTCGTAGAAAGAAAGTGAAAGGAATGCAAACGGAAACCAAGCCATTGATCCAGCTGCTTCTGTACCAGAGACCCGGATGTAACAAGCAAACCTAAGATTTCCGACTGAATCTAAAATCGAAAGTAGTTAGTAGTGCTAACTAACTTAATGCCAAGACTTTTCCTGCGCCTACATTACTTTGAACCCTAAGCCTGGTATTCACTCCTCCCCGTAAGTGGCTCTTCATTGAATCAGATTCTTGCTGTAAGGACGGGAGATGCTCTTTCGTCGGGTACAGCTAACTTATTGGCATCTGCTATAGGATGTGAACCGGGGGCTAAGTAAGCGCGAACGGCTTCTCCGAGTCAATTACTGTTTAGCCGTCATCCACAGGTAAGGGGGCAGACAGAATAACTTCAGAGTTAGCCCATCCTTCTCACTTCACTCTTACCCTAAGGCTTGTAACTGAACTGAAAGCTGGGTCTGGTAACTTAATTATAAGAATAACTATTAATACGAGAAGGAGTAGAACAAGTGGAATATAAATATTCCATAGATGACAAAGATCCATCTCGATTATATCTAGACATCATAGTAGCACCATTACTCCAGCGATAGATTACACGTCAAATGTGAAAGTGTTTTTTTTTACATCTACTAATCTTAGAAGCAGCAACCACTCTATAACTTATAACGACTCTTCATATCAACTAGATCTTTATCTCCATCTGTATTTTGATACAATCCTATCACTATCGACAGGAAACAGTTGATATGTTACAGTCAACCGGGGAAAAAGACTAATATTTATATCATGATACCATCGAACACCAGTTAATACACTACCAAAAAAATATCTCAATGATGTACAAACAATATCTTTAGGACTTATATTTAGAAATCTACCTCGATAAGTCTTTCTCATAACAGCCGGTAATCAAACTAATATACAAATATGCGTTTGTGGTTGACGCATAACCCATAGACGACATTGATAGCGGAGTTGGAGTGGTAAGGCTTTCAGTGTGGGTCTTGGGCAGACGTCCTCAACTGGTACAAATACAAAGGCTCGTCCAGTGAGTGATAACACTGGCAAGTAAACTGCAAAAGGGTGTTGTTTGGTATAAGCGGATGAGTTAGTTGTAACTAGCTCAGATGTGATTGCTCGGTTTCGGTTGCTTGACTCAATAATTCAATGAGTTGGGTCCGTGACATGGCTTACTAACTGTGCCCGATTTCGTTGGGGGTGAATCCGCTATTGAATCATCCGCCGAGAGGGACCCAGTGCGAGTCATTTGAAGAAAGCCCCCAACCTTAGGTCAAGGTTCTCCCAGGCCTAAACCTCTACTCTAGTTACATACACAGGTGCTCGGGCATAAGTATATGCATCGGAATTGGCTAAAGTATCTCCGTGTGTATCATACCCGAAGTAGGAGTCATTTCCTGACCCCTGAGCGTGGGAGTAGAACCCAGAATTGCCTATCGTATGTATATATAGGGTCCCGCCCCGCTCGTCGGGAACCCGAACTATGCCATTAAAGATACAGTTCTAAAGGTATTTGGTCTTTATTTGACTGATAAAATGTGTAAGTGAACCGGCGACCTAGGCTCTCTGGAGTAAGAGGGTAGTTTAAAAGGAAAGGGGGATCGCAAAAGGTCAGCTACAGACAGGTCTGAGAGTGGGGGTTGGTTAGATTCCGCGTAGGCGCAGGCTCTGTGATAATGATAGGTCTGTGTTGGATTCGCCCTACGATCGCAGAATAGCTAGTTCTGTTTAGCGGGTCGACGCGGATGGACGTGTACGAGACCAATTTTGAACTACGCTGTTGGGCAGCCTGCCAACAGGTGGTCGGAGTTAACTCGCGCCCAAAAGTTTCGTTGATGACGCCATCATCGATGCAATTTTCTCGATCCTTGACGTTCCGAAAGATTCAAACCTACAACATAGAGTTGTTCTCCACCATAACCGAAAACACAATAACAAAACAAAGGAAGACAAACCCAATCAAAGTTAAAATCCCTTTCCTAACTTCTGAGTCAATAGTCCTTTCTTCTCGAACTCCTAGGATCGGTCTATTGTTGGTTGAAGTCCGAATTGCAGCTTTAGCTTTGTCTTTGTCTCTTCTGTACCTTGCCTGGCTTCAGAGAATTTCTATATTATTTATTCATTCATTCAAATTCATCGGTCAATCACACACACACACTTGGAGGACCATTGGGACAGGGGACTCTTAAGGAAGAAGGGAGGGAAAGAAAGGGCTGAACTTTCTATAGGAAGATTCTTTGATCTTATTTCGGGGATTGATCGGTCTGCGCTTATTTACACCTGCATCCAAAGAAGCATTCTCAAATTCTAAATCCCTATTCTTTCTATTTGAAATGGGGCATGCTACATATCTTATCTGCATAACTTTGCTCTATGGGGCCAAAGTAAGGAAGACTGAAAGGTTTATGAAGACCGATAGGATCGAGAGGGTTAGTAGAGTGAGGGAGAGGCCGATGCCATTGAGATAGTGCTCTATGTTCTGCTATTCTCTCTCTACAAGAGCAAGGGATGGCAATAACTAAAAAAAAAACTTTGAACTAAATTTATTTTTTTGGACTGCAACGCGCCTCCGTCATTTTTTCTATGTTCAAATGAACTCAGTTATTTATATATGATAAACCATCGCTTGCTATGCGACTAGAATAGTTGATAGCGGAACGTAGCTGGACAGCTGATATTCAAAAGAAAGAAGCGACGTACTCCTACCGCTCCGTGGCTCTCTTGCTTTAGCGCGAAAGAACGGAGGATATCGCACTTTAGCTAGAACTTTCATGGCTACCGCCGGTCTAACTAAAAGAAAAGTACTCGTCTTGGTTTCACAATCTGGAAAAGTTCACAGGTTTCTGATTCTGGTAGGGAGTTGATATTACAATCTTTTCTGATACGGTGAAGCATGCTCAGCAATCTGATTCGATTCACTGTCACAAGAAGCGTCAAAATGCACCCAGTGTGCAAGTACCCGGGGATACGCAAATTGGGAAGGTATTGCAGCTTGATAAGGGCGGTGCTTTGTCGTCTATTCATGGAGTGCTGGCTGCACTGAGCACAATGCAAACCCTATTTTGGGTTCATCATCGCGGATTGATGCTGGATTAGGGTATTGCATATTTTGAGTTTGAACATTGCTGTAAGCAAACAGAAAGGTTCTAAACGTTCAGTTAAGGATGATTTTGATGTGGTTCAACCCAAAGGTATTGATGCGGATAAAGTGAGAGTAGGGTACTTGTTGATTCGGAGCTACCCTCTAGGCAACGAGATGGACCTATTACTGGTTTTGAGTGTGCAAGCTGCTTTCATTCAGAAACTTCAGGTGTCTGCTCATTGTGTAAAGCTAGAAAGCCAGGTCTGTCTTTCACTTCTCTACAAGCTCGGCGAGCTTTCACTCAGTCTTTTAAGAAATTTGTTAAATGGATACTATGGAACATTCGGGGAATCTCAGACAGAGGTTCTTTTGCCCGATTAAAGGCTTTAATCCATGAATAATTCCTTCCTCTCCCTTCGGTCGAGCGTCTTTAATCCTCTGGTTGCTATTTTAGAACTTGATGCTGATCATCATATGCATTAAGGATTGGCTTCCCCTTTTATGCTTGTAATTCTAATAGTAAAGATTTGGGTTTTTTGGCATTCTTCTGTTAATTTACATGTTCTTCATCTCTGAGCAGCATTACATGGAATGGTGAATTTGGTGATCCTGTATCTTTCATTTATGCTAAATGCAAACTATGTAGAGGATGGTCAGACTAGTGAGATTAGCTTGGTGTGCTTCTTCTTTCGGACATTACATTGAATCGTGTCAGTTTATGTATGTCAGTTCCGTATGCGTCCTCTTCTGGGCATGTCCCAGAGACTAGTGCAATCATTCCCTTCCTCACAACCCCTTGACGCATTTGTCCTTCAAAGAGCGGTTATCCCGCAATGCAATACAAGAGCCCAGCTTTCAGGCAAGTGACGGGCTATTTTCCCACAGATCGATAAGGCATGAAAGAGCCCTTCCTTTTTGACTTCTCCAAGGCTCCATGCCCAAGAGATGGCTATGAAAGTAGTTCAAAGAGTCAGGCTTTCCTCTTATTCCATTAGCCTTGTCACCACATGTCATCGACCGGTTATTGACAATTAAACATCCAAAACTCTTGTGTTTCCCCGAATTACCATCAAACTTTAGGATCTGATAATTATAGAAGGAGTTGTGTTCGGATTATTCCAATTTGTTCGACTCGATATCGATGCTACGCATTCCTCATCATTATTCTCTTAGTGGGTGTCGTATATTTTCTTTTTCATCTTCGATTGACGTTTTTTTGGCCTTGCTGTCAAAGGCCTCCATCTCTGTCTACCCTCAGCTCACTGAACTCTCTTTCGAGTTCTTGATACCTGCATGAACTAGCTGACCACACTAACGGCATATACTCTATCTGGACGAGTGCTAATTGGAGAAGGACTGACCGGACCTGCCTTCCCGGAAAGCACGAGCCATATTTCAACATTTCGGAGAACCACTTTACATTGGCAACTTGTCCAGGTAGATCCGTCCCACTCTCCGGACCTCACCTCTGCTTTTTGGAGTACGGGATGACTCGGATGGACAGATAGAACTGAACCTGTCAGTTACGCCTTTAGGGGACACTACGGTGCCTTAGCTGGTTCCCGATCCTTGGTGATGTAGGTGGATTGCCACACCAACCCTTAACATTATTCGTGTTTGGAGTAGGGGAACTGGGAAAAGAAAGGAAGGGTGATGCTGCTTACGTCCTTTCAAGGTACAAGTTCTCTCCTCGTCGACAGCCAGCAGTTGCCGGACTTGCTTTCCTGCCCTCAGACGAGATGCTCTAGTTGCTGCTGCTCTTAACTTCATGTCTTTCTTCGCCCTACAGCTAGTGGAGACAACGACTAATAAGATTGACGACAGGAGAACACTTTGGCTTGACTCCTTTATTACTAATCCTTCCCTTCTTTCTACTAATGCTTCTTTATGTCTGTCATTAGCTTAGCTTAAGGCTAGTGTAACGTCTGTCTTCCTCTCGCTTCGCTCGAGCTACTTCCTTCCTCGCAAGAAGCTTTATAGTCAGGGGTGATGTTTGGCTTTTTTCTTTCTGACTAAAAGGACTAATGCCCCTCTTTTTTCCGAACGCTAGGGTCGTTCGGGCGGAAACCGAGTTGCGTACTGGATGAAGTTGAGTCCTTCTCCACTTTCAATCTCGCAACTTTATTAGCATTAGCTAGGGCCGCTTGCACGCTTTAAGGGCTGTTGAAGGTATTGCACTACGATAGACTCCTGCCGTTGCTAAAGGCCGTTAAGGTGAAAGCAAATTCTTAAAATAAAAAAGAAAGCTGGACAACCTTCGATCGAGTGGAATGGAGTTATCTTCGTCCAATTATGCTTTCTTCCCTCAGAAATTCATAGACTCTATTATGGCTTGTGTGGAATCAGTATCCTATTCTGTACTTATTAATGGGTCGCCTTCTCAGCGCACAATATAAATAGAAAAGGCTCGTTGAGACCTTGACGCAATCGGATAAAATCATTCGATGTAGTGGTCCGATTGACTAGTGGAAGCCTGCGGCACAAGGAATTTTCACTGCCATTACTCTCTCTTACAGGAATCTGAAGATAGTGTTGATGCGTTCCGATTGGTATGCTAAAAGATAGGCTTTATTTACCTATGTCGATTAAGTAATTAAGGACGGGTTTTACTAACTGTCACTTAGCATTCAATTATTGTCACTTAATCAACCAGAACCTAAGGCAGAGTACCTATCGTGTAGCTAGTCTGTTGGAAAGTATCTACGATTTTATTAAGTTAAATATCGTACTCCCAGGGAAGTGGCAACGGCTTAGTAGTAACTAGCCTTTTATCCTAACTCCTATCTTATGATCCAGTTATGCAATCGTCATCAATATCTTGATGAGAGGATGATCCATTCTCCACTAGGTTTAAGTCTAATCAAGCCTAAAAGTGTTTATAGACAAAGTTCTGATTTTATGTTATACTGTTCCTATATGTTGATTGACCTATATTCGAGTGTTTTAGATATATCTTAGCCTGGATTGCAACTATGTTATGTGTCTAAAGGCGTACCACATCCGAGGTCTCTAATAAACCGCCCTACCTTAATGACGGCCCTACTCACGGTTCGGGACGAAGGCATCCATGAAAGCCCTATGTCACTTCGGGGATCATACCGCTTGCCCTAGCCGCCGGCATAATCGGACTCAGCTCGGCCCCTACCTAGACTACTTTAACAGGCGGGGTGTTCCGCAAGTTATTTTATCTAGCATGGCAGGCACCAATTGATGCCTATTAAACTAAACAGGTTATGAATAGACCGTGGTTAGGAATTGTCTATAACCCTAACTTTAGTTTAAAAGAGCACATTAGACATGCAGACATAATGAGTATTTAGCAGGTGGCTATTTCCGGAAAAACATAACAACTTCAACATATAAAATAGATATTCATAAGAATCATAATCTGATATTCAAATTAATATTTAGATAAAACAATTCGTAAACATACAGAACCTCGTCTAGGGGACCCACTGTCATAAAGTAATTACCACTCTATGCAGGTCCAGCCGGCGCTGCAGCTCCTGTATGCTCCTGACTGCTCGATCATACTCTGCTCGGCAGAGCCTTCGGAGAACGCTCCTTAGACCTAGTAGCAATTGCTTTACCTTACATCCCAGGCTTAAGCAAATTGCCCTAATCTGACTAAGAACACGCACCCTATCTCTCTCTTAGGATCTCCTAACGAAATCCCGGTATTCTATGAATACCAAAAACGAACCTATCTATCGAAGCCTAAGATCTGAGACTATTTCTCAGAATCTAAGAAAACGAAACACTAAAGAAAGAAAGAAAACTGAAACTGAAACCCGAGTCTCTCAGTGACTTGTGTACTCGAGAATTGTACACTGGAAGTCTCTGAATGACTCAGATCGAGTGGAGAGGGATGAATTCAACTCCTGGAGGCCTGGGGTATTTATAGCAGCTTTCTGGAGTGAAAAATTCCAAAAGATTCGATGTGGGACAGCTTCTGGTGCTTCAGGACGCCCGTCCTGGATTGGGATGCCCGTCCTGGTGGTTTGACTGGGTCGGGACGCCCGTCCCGGACCGTTGACCAAGTCAGCATTTCCAAAAATTGCATTTTTACCCCAAAATTTGCTCTTTTCGTCTACTTTTCACCTGACACTTCCAAAATCATAAAAACTGTGAAATTGAGTAAATAACAATCAATTAAGATCGGTTTCCTATCAATTTCACCCTAAATCATACATAAAAACATGCTAAAAAAAGTATATGATTTTCGCGTATCAGATAACCCCACACTTAGCTTTTTGCTTGTCCTCAAGCAAAGTCTACCTGAAGTTAGTGATTCTAAATCATATGTGCAGTCACTTTAAATTTCTAGTCATGTTTTTATTCCAAGAATTATTCAGATAATTCTTAACACAGGTCTGACTGGTTAGGTTGCTATGACAAGGTCTCAAATGTCTCTAGTAGATTGTTAGGGTTGAGCAGAAAGTAACTTAACAACTAGGTTGAACTTTTCTCTTAGTCATAAGGTCTTCCTGATGTGTAGTGTGTATACTAGTCCAGACTAGATAGTCAACACAATAACTCTTGTCTTCACTATTACCAGATAATACTTCGACCTATCGCTAGACACACTGACAACAGATAACTTTCTGAGTTCTGAGCTTTGGTGATCAGATTCTATCATTTAGTATTTATTGATTTCTTTCGTTTATAGATTTTCTAGGGTATTTTGAGCCTGCTTAGAACACGTCAACTTCAACTACCCATGTAGCGAGTCCCACTCCGATGACTCCCAGATCTACACGACCTTAGGGCATCAGGCTTTAAGTTCCCCGAAGGAGTGGTGCTCGAGTAGCGAAGGCCGCTGGCAAACTACCCTATTTTAATTAGCTCACTTTTTTTTTCTTTTTCACTTTTGGCTCAGAGTCTCATCTAGTCATTCCAATTGTCAATGCATCCTACAACTGGTCTAATTTTATCTAGTTAAGTTTTGAAAAGGTAATTGGTTGAGGTCTCTAATCCAGACTAAGTTGTGCTTAATTATCAGGAATTCCCTACTCCTAATCAATAAGTTCGAAAATAGTCATCAATTATCTCCTACTAACCATAACATTCTACCTACATATCATAGACATAAGCAATTGTTTAACCAAGCATACTGCATTTAGAAGTCTGAAAGACGGAAAAATTTTGAAAAAATTTTGGAAGGGTGTGAAAATACGGGGAAAACAAGCAAAATCATGCAAAAATTTTGCCCAACTGCCCAACTGCTACAGTGCACCGTGCACTGCTACCCCACACTTAAGTTTGACACTTTCCTCAGTGCTCATGCATAGCTAAACTACCCCACACTTATTTGCAAACAAGAAACAAAAACAAAATAGAAAACTCTTACCCCACACTTATTTGACTAACTAAGGGTAAGAGAGGAAATAATGCAATAAAGGAACAAAACGCGAAATGAATAAAATAAAGGAAGATGAGGATTAGAAAAACTCCCTTCATGTCTCGAGCAGAAGGGTTTTCTCTGAGCTGTCAATTGGCTTTTGACCTTGGCCATGTGCTATTGCAGGTGTTCTTGACTCTGTAAGCTCTAGATATTGGAACGGATGACGTCAGCTTCGATCCTTCGTTGTCGAGCTCCAGGTAGTGGCCTATTCATTTGATGAATGGCTCGAGCCCCACGGACTGCTTCCTCGAATCATTTGTAAGATTTCTCACAATCATAGCAACGTGTCCAGGAGAAACGTGTCTAGGAATGAGACTTCTTGGGATTTGTGTGCCTTCCTGCCAATGTTAGTAAAGGTATTGCATGCAAGTCTCGAATGGAAGAAAAGATACCTGAAGTTTCTGGCGAAACTGTGGTGGTAGGGGGCTCCAGTGGTTTAGATCTGGGCCCAAGTATTTGAGACTCCCCCGGGGAAGTTTCTCACAGCTGTTTGGTATGCAGGGGGTACAAGCTCCTCCATTGCTCTGCTCCTGATACAACGCCAAATTCCTCTATATCCTTCGACCGTTCGATACCACTTTGTAGATCACTTGCTTGCACTGGTCTGGCTTTAATTGTTGTCAGTATCTCATCTGTTGATTCTGCGGGTAGGGGTTTTGATGTGGTGGTGTCTTCTGAAAGTTTCCAGCTTCTGAATTACTCCTCAGCTAAATCCCGTATGATTCCTCTAGTTGGGATTGTATGCATTTCCCATTGGAGTAGCATTTTGCAGTAACCTACTCCTGCCTCTTTTGGAATGGTTCGTATTTCATTCCCATAGCAATCCCTGCTAAAGTGTGGTACTTGGCAGACTTCACAGATTCGATACACAGACTGAACGTTTTCTTCCTAAGACATTGGCTTTCTAAATCTGGAAAACAACTTCTCATAGAATCCCTGATATCAAAGGTTGCAACATTCTGTGTATGTTGCTGGGGTAGATGATCTCTGGAAGATGTGTTACCTATTATTTGGCAAGCATCGCAGGACTGTATCAGAGATACAAAATCCTTGAATATGGTGGGTCAACAAGATCCTGCTTTCAACACTTTCCGGACAGTGTTGATAGTAGTCAATTGGTCTCCCGTAGATTCTTTAGGGCAATGCTCCAAAATCTTGTGTCCTTCATCTTCTGAGACACCTCTTCTGATCAACTGATCTACAAAAATTTGAAATAGAAGAGAAACTGCCCAGTAGTAATATTTCAAATCAGTAAAGAATTTCTTCTTTTGCTGATAAGTCATATCACTTGGAACTTATTCAGTGACTAGATAATTTGCAATAAACCACAGATGAGAATTATTATACATAGCAAACAAAGCAAATAAGTTTTCATCCAGAAATTTATCAGTATTATACTAGCCTCTAACTCGGGGTTTTCTAATCTAGACCAATGGTTCGCTTTCTAGATTTTCAACCCTTTTTCTTATCCCTTCATTCTATATCAAATTCAAGTATCAATAAAACTTAACTTAGTCAATTATGGTTCAACATTAGTTTTATTGAACACAATTATCTCAGAGTGATTAGTGTAATCTATTGTTTTTAGACAAGACTAGATAAGGTCGGAATTTATCATACATGAACTTTCTTATCATGTTTCTGTCCTAAAACAATTCTTACCACATCATTACATCACACATTCATTCAAAAAGTAGATTTCAATCAGGTGATGCCATAATGGGTGCAGTAATTCCTTTTGGTTTAAAAAGATCTCATGCAATTATCAGCAAAACAAAAGGAACATCCTTTTGTCAATAGAACATTCAGAGGTCTGGCTATTAAGGAAAAATTATTTCATAACTCGTCCTAATAAAGCCGGCATGACTCTTAGAAAATTCTAAAATGGAGTTTCTTCCCAATAAAACTCTAAGCCAAAATTTTACAACTCAGAAGAAAATATATTTTATCCTCATTTCCATTTTTATTTCTTCGAAATCAAATAGAAGAAAAAACACGAAAAAGAGCAACTAAGAAAACAACTAGGAAAGAACAAGAGATAGGGAAAAGAACAACTTACCATTGAACAAGAAAAATACAATTTTTTTCGGATTTTAAATTTTTCAAATTTTTTTTCTTTTTTTTTTGGAAAGCAGTTAAATTTCCTCAATATGGTTCTAGAATGATTTTCTAAAATTTGATTATCCTAAGTGTCTTAATTTTAGATAGTATCTAAAATTAATTAGTTATGATAACCCTATATTTCGGAAATTGATTGTCTAACTAGCGTAAGATAAGTGGAGGTCTAAAGTCTAAGTTACTACCGTTACCTATCATAAGTATCTAGAATTTTGATCAGTGTCTAGAATTTTGATCAGGAGTCCTAAATTCATTATGATATTTCCCCGGCAACGGCGCCAAAAATCTGATGCGTTCCGATTGGTATGCTAAAAGATAGGATTTATTTACCTATGTCGATTATGAGTAATTAAGGACTGGGTTTTACTAACTGTCACTTAGCATTCAATTATTGTCACTTAATCAACCAGAACCTAAGGCAGAGTACCTATCGTGTAGCTAGTCTGTTGGAAAGTATCTACGATTTTATTAAGTTAAATATCGTACTCCCAGGGAAGTGGCAACGGCTTAGTAGTAACTAGCCTTTTATCCTAACTCCTATCTTATGATCCAGTTATGCAATCGTCATCAATAATCTTGATGAGAGGATGATCCATTCTCCACTAGGTTTAAGTCTAATCAAGCCTAAAAGTGTTTATAGACAAAGTTCTGATTTTATGTTATACTGTTCCTATATGTTGATTGACCTATATTCGAGTGTTTTAGATATATCTTAGCCTGGATTGCAACTATGTTATGTGTCTAAAGGCGTACCACATCCGAGGTCTCTAATAAACCGCCCTACCTTAATGACGGCCCTACTCACGGTTCGGGACGAAGGCATCCATGAAAGCCCTATGTCACTTCGGGGATCATACCGCTTGCCCTAGCCGCCGGCATAATCGGACTCAGCTCGGCCCCTACCTAGACTACTTTAACAGGCAGGGTGTTCCGCAAGTTATTTTATCTAGCATGGCAGGCACCAATTGATGCATGTTAAACTAAACAGGTTATGAATAGACCGTGGTTAGGAATTGTCTATAACCCTAACTTAAGTTTAAAAGAGCACATTAGACATGCAGACATAATGAATATTTAGCAGGTGGCTATTTCCGGAAAAACATAACAACTTCAACATATAAAATAGATATTCATAAGAATCGTAATCTGATATTCAAATTAATATTTAGATAAAACAATTCGTAAACATACAGAACCTCGTCTAGGGGACCCACTGTCATAAAGTAATCACCACTCTATGTAGGTCTAGCCGGCGCTGCAGCTCCTGTATGCTCCTGACTGCTCGATCCTACTCTGCTCGGTAGAGCCTTCGGGGAACGCTCCTTAGACCTAGTAGCAATTGCTTTACCTTACATCCCAGGCTTAAGCAAATTGCCCTAATCTGACTAAGAACATGCACCCTATCTCTCTCTTAGGATCTCCTAACGAAATCCCGATATTCTATGAATACCAAAAACGAACCTATCTATCGAAGCCTAAGATCTGAGACTATTTCTCAGAATCTAAGAAAACGAAACACTAAAGAAAGAAAGAAAACTGAAACTGAAACCCGAGTCTCTCAGTGACTTGTGTACTCGAGAATTGTACACTGGAAGTCTCTGAATGACTCAAATCGAGTGGAGAGGGATGAATTCAACTCCTGGAGGCCTGGGGTATTTATAGCAGCTTTCTGGAGTGAAAAATTCCAAAAAATTCGATGTGGGACAGCTTCTGGTGCTTCGGGACGCCCGTCCTGGTGGTTTGACTGGGTCGGGACGCCCGTCCCGGACTGTTGACCAAGTCAGCATTTCCAAAAATTGCATTTTTACCCCAAAATTTGCTGTTTTCATCTACTTTTCACCTGACACTTCCAAAATCATAAAAACTGTGAAATTGAGTAAATAACAATCAATTAAGATCGGTTTCCTATCAATTTCACCCTAAATCATACTTAAAAACATGCTAAAAAAAGTATATGATTTTCGGGTATCAGTGTTCAATGGAAACGGGTGTGGAAGACCAAATGTCCTATGCGGACTTCTATGTTAATCTGGCAAGCTAGATGGAATAGATTGAAGACTAACTCTATGCTATATAGAAGAAGAGCACGTGATTCTCCCTTGTGTGGCATTTGCGGAATGCAAGAGGAGACTGTATTGCACGCTCTACGTGACTGCAGTTGGGCCAACAACAACATCACATTCATCTCTTTGTGGATCACTTTTCCTAGTTGCCTAACCAAAGAAGAAGCATTGTCTCAATGAGGCTGCAATAAAGTGTAAGCAAGGCTCTTGCGCACACATCCGATATCGGTTTGCTTCCTCCACTGCACACACACGACTAGTCGAAATGTGTAATGACAACGACAAGGCTGAAAGCGAGATTGCAGGCGACGGTTCTTTCGAGACCAAGCATAGTTACCCCTTACCTAAGCAGAAGAGGAAACATCATACATTCTAACGATAGCAGATGAGATAAACTAGTTTAGATCGGACGATTTTGTTGGTTCGTGTTTACTGAATTGCTATTTGTCTTTCTTCTGATGGAGAGACTGGGAATGGCAAGTCAACTAGTCGCAAGAAGATTCTCCGACAGTCTTTATTTAAATAAAAAGAGTAGCTTACTACGCGAAAAGCAAGATGCCGCACTAGTCTTATTTGATTGATCACTAGCCCTGACTCTCAGTCACTGATTCAAGAACGAAGACCGAGATTGCCGTTCCCTTGACGATCTACTGCCCTTTTGCTTGTCAAGCGCACTGGATCTATTGTGGATAGCCTGCTCTATGGTGTCATTCCCTTCCCCTTTCTTTGACAAAGACCTTCAGACCTTTCTTTCTTAGTTTCGATACCCTTCACCGTCGACTGTATCGCTTCTCCCTAAGACTGATTGAAGCTGAAGAAAAAAGCCTATTATTCCATTTATAATGGAAATGTTGTCAAAATTCAATTGAGATAACATCGGAATGCCTTATATAATATAAGACTTGTTGCGCACCTGAACTACCCATAGTCTATCTAGTTACGGGGTTGCACTCAATAGTAAATCAATTCGTTTTTCCGTAGGTTGATGCTTTGTATCGCACTTTAGATATTTCTTTATTTTATATAGTGTGTAAAGTCTAACTAATTTCAAGGGCCTATGAACAAGAAAGCGGCCGTTCACGTCAGGGATAGAGGCCGTTAAGGTTGCTTGTACTTTTTCAAGTAGAGATTTTCTTTGTGTTCAGTGTACCGCTTGGGTAGCCTATGCGAAGCAAGCCGTAATAAGATCGAAAAGAATGCATTGGATGGATGCCCGGGCATTGAGAAGGAAGGACGCTTTCAGAGGCGAAAGGCCATGGGCAGATACCGTCTGTGATCCATAGATCTCCGATCGGGAAACCGCATCCAAGCTCCGTGGCTAGTCTGCGCTCTTTGGACTTTTCAAACTTAGCGAACTGAAACATCTGAGTAGCTAAAGGAAGGGAAATCAACCGAGACCCCGTTAGTAGCGGCGAGCGAGAGCGGGTTGGGGCTTTGAAGAAAAACAAAGATCTGACGCAAAGTGTTCACTTCTTTTTCGCCAGGTTTCATTTGATTTGTTGTGGATTGGATGATGGAAAACCCAGCAAGCTACGGCTTCAAAGCTTACCTTATTAATTATGTTATTATTATGTTGAAAGGATAAAGTTTTATAGAAGGAGAGGGGGGGCGGAGCTTGAAGAGCGAAGCGAGCCGCGCTAGCCTATTACCTTTTTTAGCAGCAAGCTACGGTCGTTAGACCCCCAACCCCAAACTCCATTCAAACTAGGGCGTTAAGCGCCTTTCTCTAATAATAAGGTAAGCTTTCAACCCTTGATTTACTATCTAGTAAAGAAAGCGCAGTGAACTGTAATTGTGAAAAGATTGGAAGATCTGGCCAAAGAAGGTGATAGCCCTGTAGATTCGTTCCCATGGTTCGATCCTTCCCAGTAAAACGCGGCGTGTTCGAATGATGATCGCTTTTACGCGAGAAAGGGGGACCACCCTCTAAGCCTAAGTATTCCTCAATGACCGATAGCGTACAAGTACCGTGAGGGAAAGGTGAAAAGAACCCCTCAAAGCCTAACTTTCCCCTCCTGCTGCTTCGGCTGCTTCCATTGATGGAGGCCTGGCCTTCTGATAGGATAAAAGGCAAGCGAATACTAATCCCCTTGGGGGGCTGGGCAGCCACCTCCTCACACCCTTATCGATCCGGCTGGCAGATGCCAGTTCCGCTAAATCACCCTACCTCTCTAACTCGTCGTCTTAAGAACTCCGCCTTTTACGCGGGCATTTGTACACCATAGTCTCCAAATATTCTCGGTCTCTGCCCCTTTTGATTTGATTTTAAAGGGCAAGATGTCAAATTTCAGAAAGATGTCCGATTGCGATACAAGTCATTAGCGAATAGGTCTCTACTAGGGTTGCTGACGGTTGGGGTAACTCGGCTTTACGCGTTGTCGTCTAAATCCTCTTCTCCGCCGTTCTCGCAGATAGATTGTGCTGTTGTTAGCCTCAATTTGCTTGAGTGGGCATGATAGCGTAGGCCAATAGCTATGCGATCCTAGCAGGGAATAGGGTATTCTACCCGCCAACAGCGGAGTAAGCTCTCACGCCCGCCTTACGGAAGGAATGCTTCTCCTTGCTTACTTTGCCGGGTATTTTACTTCAGCTTAGCTGCTGAGCGAATGCCCTTGTGATGAATGAACTATCCTCCCTTCTACCCTCGCCTATACTTCGGTTCTCGCAGCTCCGACTGTTAGAGCTATGATTTAGAGGAGCGGAAAGAGCCTATCCTCCTGTCATCCTGTTAACTGGGGAAGTCACCTTGGGATCCCCGACCAACGGTCTCGGGCTATGGCTAAATCGAATAAAGAGCAGATGTTCAATCTTCCCTTCGATCTGGTGGTTTTAACAAATTGGCATAGGAAGAAATCCCCTCGTCTTGTTGATCATGGAGGATCTTAAGGATTGGGTATGATCAATCAGCTTTACCTTCAGCTTTTTCAACGGCAGAAATCCGCGCAAGGGTGAGAAACTTTGTTCGAGTAGAAGTTTGCATCGAGCGAAGAATAGATTTCTTCTCTTATCAATCCCAGTTCGAGCTACTTTCACTCCTCTTTCTTCTCAATCCGGGTTACAGATCCATCAACATCTCCGGGCTTGAACTATGAATTAGAATAAGGAGCAAGCTACAATCCTTAGGGCCTCAAGAAAGGGGCTAACGATCTGACAGGGCTAAATGGAGTTGCTTTTGCAGCGAGCGAGTGGGAGCTCCCCAAATCCTAATAAAGTAGCCTTCCTTCTGCCTTCACCTTACCCTGCTAACTTTGTTTTTTCTTTTCTGCAGGGGATCCTCTCACTCTTCCCATACTCCTATTGATTTTACCAGGGGTTCCGTTATTCGCTACTTGCTAGCGGGGTACAGGCTTAGATGGCCTATCCTTACTGGGATAGCTGACTAACTCCCAAGACTGTTCATAGGTTAGAGCATGGGATTCATAACCTGACTGACTCGGTGACTCCTATAGTACAGTACAAGACTAGTTGGTTAGCTTGTTCATACAGCGCGATAGAGGCTTAGCTTGAGAGCTGGTTTGCAAAAGATCCTAATCCTAACGGGCGGATGGGGAAGCTTTAGAAGTAAGCCTTCCGGTTTGACAAGTTGTCTTTGTTGGTGTAGCCCTGTAAAGATAAAGATAGATAAGAGAGAGAACCCAGCCAATCTTTACTTAACAGTAAAGGATACGGTCACTTCTCCTTTGAGTGGATTTGTCTCCTTAGGTCCCTTGAGATGTACCAAGGCGGTAACTGATTCACTAGAAGGAAGAAGCAAGTGACTGGGCAGAATACAAGGAGTCTTTTCCTTCTGGTGTGATATGAACTATTAACTTTCTGTATAGTGAGTTGCCTTGCAACGAATGATTGCCTTTACCGGAATGAAAGATGTAATATGAACTATGTAACACTTCCCCGTAGGTCTATAGTTAATGAATGCATACCTTTATGATGCTATTGTTCTACAGTACCCAATACATTTATAGAAGAATTAGATACCCATCAACAATATATATTCCAAGCTCAACGGTAGTTTCTCAAAAAGTATTTACTCTCCCGGTATTCCTCATTCAGTTTAGCTTTAGCCCAGGAAGACGAGTTCTTGCCTATATCTCCATTTCCTATCCTCAATTGAAAGTCGAGAGGACTTTAGCTTTAGCAAGACCGCACTAGATAACACAGGTTGTGGGAAGGGTAAGTTATCAAATCAAATGCTAGCATCGGTCTGATCACTCATATCCAGGTGTTTTAAAGCTCCCCGGTCCTTTGCTGCAATGCATCTTTCCTAGCAAGAATATGATCCTAATTGGTACCTAGATTCATGGGCAACCATATGATATGTTGGTGTCAAATTGGAAGAGTTCTCCTAACCCCAGCTCGAAGTCACGACTCCAACGCTTGGAAATATCATATAGCCCTAAAGTCAAGCCAGTCACTCAGAAAGGATTTAAGCGAGCCATCGGTTTTGTGAAAGAGTTCCATCTCAAGAATCCAAGACGCGGGCTCCAAGAGGTATCCCTTTTGAAGGTGGAAGGGGATGATATCTTTAGTTCATACCACTCATCATCAGTCTATTGTAAGCTGTTTTGGGAAACTCTCTTCCCTGTTTTGAGAATCTCTTGCACACAGGTAGTTTTGGCCAAAGGTAGGAGGATCGAGACCTTAGTGTGGCCAAATGAGCTTATCGACTCACTGTTCCAAACCTTTTCTTATGTATGGGATTGAAAGTAGAATCCACTGGTACTGACTTAGGGTGACTTGACTACCCGAGCCCGAACTCGCTTTGTGGCACAGAACAACTCTCCGGAGACAAAATCGAAAAAGTACTAATATTGTTTTGAATCTTACCATATAGATCAACATACCTAGTATGAATAAGAATTCCAACCCCTGCTCGAGGTTGTTCCAGACTCAGATAAGGAAGGAAAGCGAAACCTCCAAGCAACCACTTGTTGTTTGAATCGTTTCTGCCTGTGCCAAGGATCCCAGGCATTACATACCTAGAATCTCGAGCATATCGTAACATTTCCACTGGAATCCAAATCGAAAGAGACTTTCATCTCCGACGTAGATTATCGTGGTCTTGTACGATAGGAGCTGCATCTGTATCAATCAGTGATTGAATGGAGACCACAGGGTTAAGCGTTGTTCGCAGTACCAGCGAACTGATGCGAGCCACTGTACCGTCCATGATCATGATCTGGTTAGACTCCATTCATTAAAATGAGTCATACCGGTTGTGAGAAGAACTCTTCGGGAACTACTTTTAGCTGTTTAGGCTTAAGTTGATCACGAATGTAGGAGACCAACAAACCGTTGATATATGGATTTAGTGGTTTACCACAACCTAGCCACCAATCAATTGGAAGCATAGATTTGCACCAACATCGTCATTTAGTAGTTAATGAATGACGATGAGTTATTGATGAGAGACCTCTGTAACCCAATCCACCTATACGGCAAAAGGTTTTCAACCTTTTTATCTTATATGTATTATTAATACCGTAAAAAGTGGGTGGATAATAAACATGGAAATGAAATTGGAGAGAAATCCTCTTTCAATCCATTAACACAATACAATATTGAAGAATACCCGAGCGATTGAACCCGCAGGGGGCAACCCTCCCTTGGCTATATCATTCCTATAATTACCACTATCATCAATGACAGGGATATTAATAAATGATTCTATAAGTTTAGAAAGAGTACCTACCCCTACTAAACTCGATACCCTATTGAAAATAAGACTACTATGGTTAATGATTCTCTTAAGTCAAGCTTGTACAGCCTATCAACCTTTCTCATTAGCTTGATTTTTTTATAATAGCTATTAACTCCATAAGCCAATCGGTATCCACCTTCAGGCAAGGACCCATAAGAAAGGCGCAATAACATTATGGATAATCCCATTCTAATTCAATCTTTATCCATCTCACCACCGAGAATCATGATATCGGGATAATGCGGTAGCGTATCTGCTAAAAAGGAAGGAAAATCCAATACACGAATATATTTTAAAGGGCAAAAGAAAAAGAGAAACTATTTCTTTTCGGCAACCCCTAATCAAGAATATACTTATACTGTCTCCCTACTCTTTTATTTGTAACTAAAAGCATAGCAGAATGAAAGTTCTTTCCACTGCGAAAAGTCATAACTTTATTTTCTTCTGTGACTTCTACCTCTGCCTCTAGGTTAGAGATTCTCTCCCTTTAGTCTCGCTCGAGCATCTACGAACCTTGTATTGACTATCCCATAACTTAACTCGTAAGCTCCGATCCTAGCTAATCTAAGTGCTAAGAGCTTGTCACAAAAGCATATGCCCTTATATGGGACCCTTTAGAGTCAGAACTATGTCGTTCTCTAGTTATTACTATTGGTGGATATTTAGACTTAGCGTAGTGGCACTTTAGAAAATCCCTAGGATATAGACAGACCTACGCGGGGAAAAAGCTCTATTCAATGCCGTTCACCAGCTGTATGTCTTCGCGTCTGTGCACAGGAGACCTCTCATAGCTCGTGTAAGTCTAAATACAAAGAGATAGAAGGGTAGCGACACCTACAACACAGGGAAATCCCACAACTTACTATCATACTAAAATAAACGGAATGCCACTTTTCCCGTAGAGGGTCAATATCAATATCTATACCAGATATTGCAATCTTCATCCGAGTTGCCATAGTCATTAGTGTATCTATTCACATCCCGTACGCCTTATTACCTTATTTTACCTACATTGTTAGAAGCTAAATCTTAAGCGTCAGTCGAGCCAACTTGCTTTCTTTCCCTCGTGCCGACAGTTCCAGTTGTCCCGATGCTGAACCCGAAAGAAGAGGAAAGATATGAATAAACATGGACAGGGCGTCAAAGCAGCTATAGCCAAATCAGGGTAAAGAACTGTTTGGGAACCTTTTCCCGTGTAGGAGCCTTTTTGAGCATAGGCATCATCCGCCAAAAAAAACTGGAACCACTCCGCCAAAAGAGCCAATGATGATGTTTTCTCGCGGCTATTTAACCAGTTCCGAGGTATATATTCTTATACCCTTTGAGGCTCAATGAAACGATCTAGGCTTTGCCCCACAGAGAAGAGCTCTCCCTGTCAGGACAACGAAGCGCGGTATACACGCATTTGTCGTGTTTAATCACAAGCCGTAAGCTCCTCCCTCCTCCCCCCATCACCCACAGCCCATTCCTTCCCCCAAACCCTTCTTGCATGGGTAGTATCCTTTTTTTTGAATCTTCCTCTTCCTTAATCCATTCCCTGTTATATTAAGGGAGTATTGATTCATTCTGAAGCCCTGTATCAATCAGAGTTGAATAGTCCTAGCTTTGCTGGGCACCAGGCAGGCACAGCAGAATGAGAAGCTGCTCAGCCAGCTGACTGGAGTTGAGTGCGCGACATTGGGACATTCAAACAAGGAAGCACTAATCCGAACCACGCAGAACGACACGCGGGAACGCCTCGCTCGCCCTCTCGGCTTGTCATGCTACCCCCCTTACAGCTCAAATAAAAACCTATTGCTTCCTGGTCGATCTTTGTAAATCTCACTCGAAATCGTGGCAAGGTCAGCAGATTGGGTCGACGAAGACCTTCTATTTTAACCACAAGGGACGACACTTCTGTCGAAACGGATGGTGGCGATCTTGATCCTGAACTAAGTGACCACCCTAGTGGAGAGCCTCTCCTTCATCAATGAAGGCTGTGTTTCGCGCCAGCTCCAGTCGAGTCTGGGGCTTTCTATAACAAAGAAAAGGAATTGGACAAACTGAAAAAGGGTGACTGAATATCTATTCTTACTACCCTTCGAGCTAACGGATAGCAGAACAGGAAAGTCAGAAAAGCTAAAAGCAGCCATTTAGATTATATACGTTACCACCTTCCACTGATGAAACTCAAGCAAGAACAGCTTATCCCTCGGCTCAACTCCCTTAATTGAATGAAAGTTGGAGAATAGAAAGACCGGCAAAGATGCCTATCTTGATATTTCTACTTACCTTCTAACTCTCCCTCTACTCTAACTTTCCATTTCATCTCCAGAGGCTATAGCGAGCGCACGGGATTCACTGAGCGTAGCATGGAAGCGATAGCAAAGAGCAGGAGGTTAGTGTGAAGTGGTTTTCGGTAGAGCAAAGTCTCATTGATTGTGGTTCGCCTAAGTTAGAGTCAGCCCAGGGTATATATTCCCCCGTTAGACTGTAGTAGGTTTCGCTCTTTTGTCCATGCATGAGCAAAGAAAGCCAGTGTGAGTAGGTCAGAAGTAAGCGAAGTTCCTTACCAATCTCAGTTTCCCTCCCCGCGTCTACTGTTTTCCCAATTGTTTCTGTTCAATCGTTACGCCAGAAAGACTCTTTCTATTTTGCGTATATAAGGGAGACTGGTCTTTATCGTCTCACTCCAGCCCGTAGTCAATTAAAGTGCTTCTTTCTCTTGGCAGTTCTCCATTCAGCTAGCCCAATGGCGCTCATTGATATGTATCAGGTAGAGATTGCTTTATGTTCCGAAGTATCCCACATCTTTTGATAAGAGTGTGACCCACCTTTCAAGGATGGTGTGAAATACAATACGACCCATTCCTCCTCGTCTGGGGTTGGGGAGACAAAGCCGAGGATCGAAAGGAAAATAGGAAAGAAAGGGCGTAGCTGCAATGAATTGGGCTTCGGCTTGTACTTTCATCGGGATTGGCGTGGTGTTCAGTGACTGGCCTCTTGTTGTTGTCGAAGGCTTGCAGCTTGACTTCAGTCTTCCACCTTACCTCTTTAAATGCCCAACAAGGCTTAAATCATCGCATCGGCGAATAATTTCTTTTCCACGGGAGGAAGGCAACCTCTTTCAATAAGTGTATGGGTCCTAAGAGAATTGACTTTTGAATAGCTCATATGCATTCTTTGAATTGAAATTCGCGCCGGAAACGATTCTAGGAGAAGTTCGAATCCGTTCTGTTCGGATATTGGTTGCTCTTGCTTTGACATGGTTTACGTGCTACTTGCTCCCGGAAGAGTTAATATTTCTATTAGCCAAATCCTTTCTTAGCCTACCTTTGGACTCGTATTTTGTTCGTACACAATCAACGGAAGCCTTCCCGACATATGTTGCAACGTCTCCAATAGCGTGTTCTTACTTCGTCTTTCCCTAATAAGTCATCAATTTTGGTGTTTTTTAATTCCCATTTGCTATAGGGAACAAAGGCAAAAATACAATAGATTCCTCCATTTAAGTGTTTATTGCTTCTCCTTCTTTCTGTTCCTAACTCTTTTCTGGGTCGTTCCCAATGTTTGGCACTTTCTATACTTCATGAGTGCAACATCAACAAATTCGCTCATGATCAAGTTACAACCAAGGATCTATGACCATATTATTAACTTTTCGTATTTTGTTCATTGCATCGGTATGCTCCCAGGTACCTGTAATTGTGATCCGTTTGCCAGAACCAAGGGGTCTTTCTGTAGAAAGGTCGACGAGCAATCGTCTTTTTGATGGTTTTTCCATTTATCACAGCTGCTCTTTCCACACCTCCAGATATCTGGTGCCAAATTCTCGCCCGTTTCCTTCTTTATTTGATAATAGAGTTGGCTATCTCTGTAGCATTGATTGTACAAGTTCGTGAAGAGGGCGGGACGAGTGGCGTGAATTCAAAAGCATGACGATCATTCTCTTTTCGAGATGTTAGAGGGTGCAAAATCAATTGGTGTCGGAGCTGCTACAATAGCTTTAGTGGGAACTGTTGTCGGTATTGGAAACGTCCTTAGTTCCTCAATTAATTCCGTGGCGCGAAATCCATCATTGGCTAAACAATTATTTGGTTATGCCATTTTGGGCTTTGCTCTAATCGAAGCTATTGCATCGTTTGCCCTAATGATGGCATTTTTGATCTCATCCGTATTCCGATCCTTTCATAAAGCAAGCACCTCTTTCTTTCCAGCCTTAGTAAAATCGGGATGCAAACAGAAGAAAAAGTCAAATGAGAATTAGAAGTCAAGTAAGAAGGAAGGAGGCTAGTCCCCGAAAATGCTCCTCTCCGTCCTTCCTTTCTCGTTGGGGTTAACGCTCAATAGTTCATCTCTCGCTAGAACTGGGTTCGACTCCAAAAAAATGACAGGCAGGATAAAGAGAATGACGGACAAGAAAAAAACAAAATACATGAAATTCGGCGGAAAAATAAAATAGGCCTTAGACGATAAACAATGGACAAGGAAAACTTAACGGAAAAAAAAGTGGAAGGTAAAATCCTATTACTTTCTGGCTTTCATACCCTGAATAAGGGCTCTTTTCACTAATACGAATCTTTGTCGGCATTTCTTATCTTTGCATCCTAGCACTTTGACCTTACCCTTCGTCACTGTTTTCTGATCATGTGGATGCCGCTATTAGAGAATCCGCGAAAGGAAAGGTAACTGAATGCGTATCCGCTGTTCTAGAATCAGCAAAGGGACTAATTGATTAACGGCATTCTATGTACAAAAATTGACTAACGGCAAAATTGAGTCACTAACGGTTTGACTTAACAGAGGTGCATGTAGTGGGACGTTTTGAAACGTTAGGGGCATTCTATGTACAAACAATATTTGAGGTGCAAAAGCTGTATTTTGACCTTTAAGAGGTGTATTTGGGATAGTAAACGAGAAACGTAGAAAATAGAGAGATTATTATGTGATTTCTTGTTGTTTGTTGGTTGTTTTACAAAAGGGTAGAAGGTGATCTATTTATAGGGGTGAATATGAGATAAGGATAAGGATAAGCATTAAGGGTGACACTTGTCACCCGGGATTAAGTGCTAGGTGACAATTGTCACCCAGGATGAATACAGGATAAGGATAAGCATTAAGGGTGACACTTGTCACCCGGGATTAAGTGCTAGATGACACTTGTCACCAAAATTATAAATATTAGATGATACGTGTCACCTTAGAGATAGACATCAGGTGATATTTATCACCTTTCGTTAAGTACAAGTACGTAATTTTTCCGGATAAAAGAATAATAACGATTATACAATGGACATCAACTAATTTAATGAATCTTCGGGATTCATAACAAATATATATTATTTAAAAATCCAATAATTTTAGAATATTTGTGAGATATATTATTAATTTTTTTTCAAAATATATTAAATTTTAAATAATTAATGTATGATTCATACAGCAATTTTTACATTTTTTTACATGATCATTTTTAAGTAAGACTTTTATTATAAATATATTTTTATTTTTAATAATGGTAGTAGTAATAGTTTACATGTCTCTAAGATTATATTTTATCTTATTATTGTGTGTATATAATATATTAAAATATTAAATTTATTATAATTAGATAAATTTTTATTTTGTATTAATATTTCAAAATATTTTTAATTAACATATTTGTTTATAGTATTACCATTAGTAAGGTTTTTTTCTTGATTATTATTATTATTATTTTTATATATTTTGACTCTTTCGCTCTTTTATAATAGTTAAAAGTTTATTTATTCAAAGTATAAATGACATTTTTACTTTTATTATCATTTTTGTTTTGTTTGAATTATTTTTTATTTCTATTATATTTAAAAATTCATGTTATCAGAATCACAAGTTGAATTATATGAAATTTTTGGATAATGAGTAATAATTTGTAAAAATTTATCATAGTTGGCGTTGCATATTGAGTAATAACTTATTAGATTTGCAATAAATAATGGGACACGCACTTTGATGTAACAATAGTAATTTACTATATTCCTAATTTGTTACCCTTCCAATAGAATATTGTTTCTCGTTTTCCTCCATCTTTGACTATTAGGAAGTTAATAAACTCCCTTTTTAAAAAAAATAACATAGTAAAAAATAAATTAATAAATTGTTATGAATTTTAAAAATTTATTAAATTAGTGAATGTCTATTATATAATCGTTGTTATCTTTTAATCCTTGAATCATTACGTACTTAATAAAAAGTAATATTGTCACCTGATGTCTATCTCTAAGGTAACACATATCACTTAGTGCTTATGACTTTGATAATAAGTGTTTTCCTTTTTATCTTTTGCTATAGTGTGTTATCTATTACTTTCATTAAATGAAGAATACTGTCCTGTTGTTATTTCTATATGATAGCAATAAACTATGGTACTGATTAGTCATGCTTCTCAGTAGGGCAACCAATATAGATTCCTAATTAGCATGCACCATGGCAAGCTAATTGGATTGCATGAATGAAGTTTATAATTTCTGTTTTCTGAGATTCAAAATAATTTGTGTTGGATGTGGGTATTAAGGAAGCAGAAAATTCCTGTTATTCTTTCCATTCTGTGGATAACTTCTTTGTCTTATTTTCAGTTTTGTTGTTTTGACAAAAAGATAGTGCATGTTAGTCTATTATAGTACCCTAAAGAATCCATTTAGGACATCCTTCCTCTTCACATATTTCCATTCTGCTCATGCCAAACAAAAGGAAGTAATCATACTCTCCCCTTTTCTTGCTTCCTCTTCTTCCAAACAACCAAAGTAAGCTTTAAAGTTGTATAATTATTTTTGTCTTGGAAAACCAAAATAAGCTTTGACTACCATACATTACTACAATTTGTAAATGACCAAAAAATGAGATTAGGTTGTAGGTAATGTAAGGACTAAAGAGATGAGTACAATAGAGAAAGAGCGAGACCAAGGACCTTAAGGCATGGTAGTTTTGGCTTGATTGCTTCAGACTATTTCTATTTGTACAAGAATAATGTCCTGCATTTGCAGAAATCCCAAATCAACTCGCCCGGTGAAAGTCATACACCAGAAATCCCAAATCTAACCCATTTGACATTAAAATATCATCATCATATATACATCTTTAAGCTCATCTTCATAAAAGAGAATCATATGACACTTATGAAACTGGAATCCGATACATGAGAATACCTCTTCCCCTTCCTGACTTGGTATTATTGATATCCAAGCATTGTTGTGTTGAGAGCATCTATGGTTAAAGATTCTGTTTCATTTTCAACTCTAGATGTATAATTTGCTTGCAGCATTTACCACCAAAATCTCGCTATGCAAAAAAGATTGTCAATTGAACCTTTTTTTGGTGGTCCCTATTGCTTTTGAGAATGTCACGGGAAAGATACTACTGTCATTTGCAAATAATCTTATCTCTAAGAGAAGAATATCAGAAACTTAACGAGTTTGTAAGAAGTCTTAGGGAACAATTCCGACAATGCATGATTAACAACGAGACTACAAACAACTTTAGTTCTTTGGGGGAAAATGTTATTGAACAGCCTGCAAATCTTGCTATATTAACTCTATAATATTACTGTATTGAACCATTTGTATACATACTTAACCATGCTAATCCATGTAGTGTTTTTTCTTTTTGAGTAGTAAATCATCTCTGTCTCCCCTTTTATTTTTAAGGATTGTC
>JAPHNG010000032.1:0-46609 GCA_027405835.1 Asclepias syriaca
AGAACTGACTAAATGACTAGATTCTCCCGGAACGCTAGCTAAGCTAATAATCTTAGTTCCCTTCAATTCAATCCATATTGATTGATTCAGGGCTTCCCTTCTTCAAATTAGAACCCATTGATCCGGGGAAGGGAGAGTGGCCGAGTGGTCAAAAGCGACAGACTGTAAATCTGTTGAAGTTTATCTACGTAGGTTCGAATCCTGCCTCTCCCACTTGTTTGTTGTAGACTGAAGAGAAGAGAAAATAGGCATTCGTCAGCCGTAGGAACCGAGCGAATCTTGGCCGTGCCGTGAAGTGAAATTGTATCGTATGTTAGTTAGAGAGGTTGGCGAACTACTACGATCTATAGATTCCCCATCTATATCCAATCCCAACAAAAAGGAGTAGCTTCCGTTTGTAGTCGCAGTCTTTTAGCTTATGTAGTCGTTCCTACACGCATGTGTCGCCAGAATGCCTCCTTGGTTCGGGACGAAGCCAAGCCGATAACATACGATAGGCGAAGGAACCATTTCATAGCGCCTGGGGAACGCAAGTTTGATCGAGGATTGGAGAAGAGAGGTGGAAGATCGGGATGGATTTAGGAGTCTTTGTGCGAGCCGTATGCGGTGAGAGTCGCACGTACGGTAACGAGGGGGGTTTGCGTCTATACGTGTAGTGTGGTGCTTGGGCCTACCCACCCTATTTGTTCCATGATCTATGGGTCTACTGGAGCTACCCACTTCGATCAATTAGCCAAGATTTTGACCGGATACGAAATCACTGGTGCTCGATCTAGTGGTATTTTTATGGGGATTCTCTTTATCGCTGTAGGATCCCTATTCAAGATCACTGCAGTTCCTTTTCGGGCGGCTGTAGGACGGACGGCCGCCTATAGGTGGTAGGGTAGGGTGGGGGGTACCGCTCAGATTAAGATTGCGGCCAATCTTCCTAACCGCGCGCGGGCCGGGCTTAGAGCGCGTGAAACTCATCACTACCTCGTAAGGGCGTTGAGACCATAGCATGTTACACGAAAGCGCCGCTTTCTCTGTAGTGTTGTCACACAGCAGCTGCCCGCCTAGAAGAGCCACTCGCTCTGTAGTGTTGTCACACAAGATAAGCACGCCGCCCGCCTGCTGGCCGGGCGAATCAAAGTTCTCTTCCGGTCAACTGTCCACCCAGTCAAGTGCAAAAAACACAGTAGAATTACGCAACGCACGCTGCTGGTGTGCTTCCAGCTCGCGAGGAAAGAAAGAAGAGCGACAAGGTTCAGTTCAGATTGGACTGTTTGCAGCATGGGAGCAGATTACCCAAAAAATCCCTGGGAACAATGAAAAAAAAAGATATCTCGGTAACGAAAACTATAGGGGGCTGTATTGGCGAGATCCAACGGTGAACAGCTGCCCAAAAGAAAAACCGCCTGGAAGTCCGAGGACCTTTAGTACTGTACTCTACCCCCGAACCAGCAGCCTTCGCGCCAAGCAAGACCGCCCTTGTCCCTTTCCTTTCTCCATTCCGCCCCTTTCTTTGCTTTGTTCCAATAGTTATAGGCTTAGGCAAAGGGGTTCGTATGCCTACTTTACCTACTTTGACGAGAAAGGGAACGAACTGAGTTTCGTTTCCAGGATTGGATTCAGTTAACGTCACGACATAATCAAAAAGAAAGGAGTGAGGCTTTGGTTACCGGCGAACGCTTCCTTTGCTCTCGAGTTTCCTTCTTTAGCAGCCTCGATTGAAGTAGCCTTTCGTCGCCCTACCAAGAAGTAATTATCAAACAGCTCGCCCTATTTCAAAAGGTGCGTTCAGCCCTAAGACTAAGCCCTTGAATTTCAGTGATGAAAGAGGGAATTAGGGCTCCTATTGACTAAATTCTTCGTTTAGAATGAAAATGAGACTTTTGTTTGATTCAAAAGGCGAACAGCCCCCCCAACTAGAACTATATGGGGTGGGGTGCTTGTGATAAGCTGCCTTGGATATGAGGAATTACTATAAAAAAGAAAAGTCCGCGGTATTTGACGATTCTATCAATAGATAGGAATGAGTGTTCGATATAGGGGACCAGCGGGAGTCTGCTCTTTATCTCTCCATTTTTTTTAGAGAAATCTATCTATATATATATCGTTTATCTATTTCTTATCTATCTATCATTGATTCTATATCTATAAGTAAAAAGACTTCTTTTTCTTCGTGCCCGTTCCGAATGCTTTTCCGATCCTCTCGCGAAGAGAATAAGATGCCCCCCTCCCTCTGTCTTTTCCCACTTTGCTAATCTTCTTCCCCTCTAACGCGGGCCGGGCTTAGACGGGCGCGGGAGGATAAGAGAAGAAGTTAGGTCCTTCAGTGCAACACAGGAAAGCGCCCTCTTTTTGTCATCCCTGCTGCTTTCCAGATTTTGTATTGAACGCATGGCGTAGCTAGGCCTTCACTTCCAATCATGTTTGAGCCTATGTTCAAAGCCACCCCCTATTTATGATTAAGGCTGAAAAGAATGCCCGCCAAGTTCAGATAAGGGAATGCTTCCCCCAACCATTAAAGGAAAAGCTCGACGAAGGGGGGGAGGGGAAGGGAAAGGCTTTCGGAGATCGAGATTTTCTTTTCATCGAGAACCTACGGTGCGTCTTATCTGAAGGGAACACGCTTTTTTGACCGCCGTAGTATGAGATTGCCGGCCCTCTCCTCCTTCCGCCCGCTGGCCTATTGGGATAGCAGCCTTCGGGCTTTGCTTTCTAATAAAACCGGCTCGGCCCGGGAAAGCGCTGGCAACAACAGAAAGGAAGGGGTCCATGTAGCTGCTGCGCCCGCCCCCTTCTTAGTCAATGGGGCACAGCAGGTTCGGCATCTACTACAAAAGAGAGAATCCACTTCTGATAACCACGCCTCCACTAGGCAGCGTGTGGAATGGCCGAGAGCGGACCTTTTTGGATATATAATCCAAGTTGAGAGTAGAGTTACGGGAACAGCCGTCTGATGGAAAACGACTTTCACGTTCGGTTCAGGGAGCACTTTTTTCGTTGAGAATTCCTCGTTCCCTTTCGTGTGAATTCCCCAGCGGCGAATTTCAAACTTGTGGGGCCCTATCTATTCCATCTCTCGAGCCCCGAAGAAAACCTCCCTCCCCTTCAGACTCCATATCTCTTTTGACTCTATATATGTGGGCACCTGATATCTATGAGGGTTCACCCACCCCGGTTACAGCATTCCTTTCTATTGCGCCTAAAATCTCTATTTCTGCTAATATTTCACGTCTTTCTATTTATGGTTCTTATGGAGCTACATTGCAACAAATCTTCTTTTTCTGCAGCATTGCTTCTATGATCTTAGGAGCACTGGCCGCCATGGCCCAAACGAAAGTCAAAAGACTTCTAGCTCATAGTTCAATTGGACATGTAGGTTATATTCGTACTGGTTTATCATGTGGAACCATAGAAGGAATTCAATCACTACTAATAGGTATCTTTATTTATGCATCAATGACGATAGATGCATTCGCCATAGTTTTAGCATTACGGCAAACCCGTGTCAAATATATAGCTGATTTGGGCGCTCTAGCCAAAACGAATCCAATTTTGGCTATTACCTTTTCCATTACTATGTTCTCATACGCAGGAATACCCCCGTTAGCCGGCTTTTGTAGCAAATTCTATTTGTTCTTCGCCGCTTTGGGTTGTGGGGCTTACTTTCTAGCCCCAGTGGGAGTAGTGACTAGCGTTATAGGTTGTGGGCGGCCGGAAGGTTGCCACGAGTAAGTCAGTTTGGGAGACCGAAGGCAGTTCTCCGTGCACCGGACACGTAGCTTACCGAATCAGTTGCGACACGGATGGGAATGCATGCTACGAAAGGGAGGGTCTGATACATCAACCGTCTACTCAATATCCTTGTACGAGTCCACAATCACTACACGAGATGAACCTTGGTTTGGTGAATTGAAGTTGGCCTTAGGTCTAATAGGACTCCCAGTTACTGCGCGCGATCGTATACTGAGGTGCTCCCCGCCGGTTGTTGGAACGACGCGAGCCGGGCCGGGTTTCGATTCAGAAAGATGAAAAGGGTTCAAAATTCCCCATCTCATTGGGGGCGGAAAACGAATCGACATCTCGATGTGATACAACCCTTTCCATTTTAGTTGGGAAAGAACGGCGAAGTCCATCCAAAAGAATAAGAGGAGAGCAAAGCGCCAATGGCGCGCGAAGCGGGGAACGGGCACGAAGAAAAAGAAGTGTGGAGGAACCGAGCTCATTCCCTTTTGAGCCCAAAGCAGTGCAGTCTTTCCTGGCCAAATCAAGGATTTGGGGCCTTGCTACGCTACAACACTATATAAATCCTTAGTAATATATATGAATAGAAAGATAGATCCATCTATCCTATCCGATTTCTATTTTGATATCTAAAAATCATTCAACCTTTGATTCAAAGAACAGCGCTTAGGCCCCCCCGCTCATGAAACGGCTCTGCTGCAATGGATGGCAGAGGGTCCGTAGTACCCGAAGCACTGGAGTAATCCAGTAGACGGGAAGGGGCCTAGAAGTGTCTACTACTACACCACACTACACTTGGCTCTACACATTTACAGAGTCACCCCTGTCCAGTGCCTGGCAGAGCTAAGGGGCCTTCAATCCTTACTCTTTATCCCCATCTTCACCCAGGCTAATGGGGCTTGACTTATGAAGGGGGAGAGTCGAGCCTCGAAATGTTGAGAGTAATTGGGTTCCAAACCTTTTTTCAACATAGGTGACAACGAGCGAGGCAGAGATGGAAGAGAACGGGAATAAGAAGCAAGCTCGCCTTCCTTTTTGATCATTTTGATAGAGGGGGATGGAGAAAGTGGACAAAACAGACTCGCATTTCTCATTGAACAAATACAGGAAAAGAAGAATATTGAAAACGCTTCTAATCGTAGAGCCGTGTATTGTAAGTGATCCGAACCTGCCTGGAGCAAGCCTCCCATAGAGGCAAGTGAAGTTGGTGAGCCGTATGATGGGCAACTATCTCCTGCGGTTCGGAGAGGACTCAGCTGTTAGTTAGTACCCCCTTGGCTCGGTTTCGGGGTGGACCCTTTCACTCTATTTTATTATATACGCTTAGCGAAAAGAATGTTTTTTGATACACCTAGGACATGGATTCTATATGAACCAATGGATCGTGACAAGTCCTTACTACTAGCAATGACTTCCTCTTTCATTACTTCATTCTTTCCATATCCCTCTCCCTTGTTCTCAGTTACTCATCAAATGGCACTCAGTTCATATCTTTAAGTTCGATCATTAACAAGGTTCAAAGAAAGGGTGGGCCATTGATAAAGAATCGATTCCAAACCACAATGCTAGCAGATGGTTTCTTTTCATTAATGAAACCTGCCAGTTATTATGAACTCAAATCTAAAAAGGACAATGGTATAGAATCCAAATCAATTGAACTACGGCCGTAGCGATTGGTGAAGCCCTAGCCTGTCATCAAGTCGGAGACGGGGGGGATAACTTATCATTCTTGGCGTTCAACGGAACCTGGTGCTTCTGTGGAAGAGACGGATCAACTCAACCGCAGTATTAAGAAATACAAGCGGCGGAGATACCGGAGTACACTTTTCAGGCTGGTTCCTCTGCCGAACCCCATGGGGCTCGGAGTCCTGAAACAAATCAGACTTCCGGCTTTTGGCAGAATAGGTCATTCATGGACACACTCAAGGAGAAACCTCATAGACCTCCCATCTATACTGGAGATGAGGAGGAGGATGATGCCGAGGAGTTTGCAGTTGGGGAGATTGCCATGCATGCCTCAGACGAGCAACCTAGCGACAAGGCTCTTATGGTTCTGTGGACTTTAAGAAATTGTGGAAACCTTTGAGTATTATCATCATTGGGCGCAGTGTCTCCTTGGAGCAACGTATTCGAGACATTTGTAAATTGGAGTGGGACTGTGAGATTATTGATCTGGAGAATTTGCTCACTTACTCCAAACGTGATTACCTTCATGTATTGAATAATGGACCCTGGCTTGGTCATTCTTTAACTCTTACAAAATGGAGACCCCATTTTCTTTGGATTCATCAACTCTTGTCTGGATTCATTTTCCGGAAGTGCCGATTGCATTTTTTGAAGATCAAATGGGAAACCTTGTTGGGCGTGCTTTAAGGTGGATGATACCACCATGGAAGTTTCTAGAGGAATCGTGTGTGTGTTGAATTTCCAAAAAATTCCGTTATTGCTGGGCTATTCACAACTGGTGGAATATGATCATCTAATTTGCTTCTATTGTGGTGAGTATGGACATCGCATGGAAGGATGTCCACAGAAAGGTGGTGTAGATGGGAGTGTTCAGAATACCTCCATTAATGATCTCAGATAAGCCCACTCCACTCTATCAAAGGCTTTGCTCATATCCAATTTGAGTGCCACATGATTATTCCCTGCAGAGCTAGAGTTAAGAGTGTGAAATGCCTCAAAAGCTATTATTGAGTTATTAGTGATAAGCCGATCTTTGATGAATCTCAGAGTGCGTGGATCGAACTTTCCACTTTGAACTCGAAGGCAAAGTGAAAAGTGTGCTTTCCGTGAGTGAAGATGGATTTGTTCACGGAATCAAGTTCACCTGGATTTACCTTCTTTGATAATATATCATATATGTTCTTCCAGCATGATAATATCAATTATATATATAATATTATGAAACTGAGAATCAGAAGTCGTTTTTCCTCTTTTCACTAGTGGGCCTCGGAAAAGCTATTCTTATTCGTTTTCAATGAAAGCATTCGCAGAGTAGTCGACAAGAGTTCAGAGCTTAACAAGAGATCTATTCTACCGTACCGCACCAAATGGAATTGGATGCTTCCTGCACCTGATCTTTCTTCTTTAAAGTTAACGAGCCTGGAGCCAGACAAAACTGGAGTAGAAATGGGCTTGGCCGTAAGCATGTTGGCACGCTGGAGTAGATATAAAGTTTGGTTTGAGTCAGAACTAAGCGATCAGGTGAACGCGAGACCTCCATACCCATCTTCATCTCAAAACATCGCGACAGAGAATTAATAAGCGAGGGGATACCAGCTACATCGCTTCCAGTAATGATTATGTCATCGACATAAAGAGAAGAACAATAATGCCCGAAGTAGAGGGGCGAACAAAGATGGAAGTGTTGCTACAGAGAAGTTGTAAGAGCTGTGAAGAAAACCGATGTAACCTGGCACGGGGGCCTGAAACAGGCCATAAATAGCTCGGTGGAGTTTGCAAACATAAGAAAGCAGGATCAGAAGTCTCGTTGGGCAGAATGCCTTCCGCTGTGGGCTTGGGTACCGATCTTTACAAAAAGAATTACTTCCACCAACTTCTATTCAAGCAGTTTATGTACGTACCTGCAGACGATTTAACCGACCCCGCTCCTGCTACGACATTGGCACATTTAGATGCTACTACCGTACTATACTATCAAGAGGATTAGCTGCAAAAGGTATCCATCCGGCAGTAGATCCTTTAGATTCAACATCAACCATGCTTCAACCTGGGATCGTTGGTGAGGAACATTATGAAACTGCGCAAAGAGTTAAGCAAACTTTACAACGTTACAATCAGGATATTCTAGCTATCCTTGGGTTAGACGAATTATCCGAAGATTAACCGTAGCGCGGGCGCGCAAAATTGAGCCTTTCTTATCATTTCTCGTAGCAGAAGTATTTACCGGTTCTCCAGGGATTGGTCTAGCAGAAACAATTAGAGGATTTCAATTGATCCTTTCCGGAGAATTAGATGGTCTTCCTGAACAGGCCTTGGATTAGGTAGGTAATATCTAAGAAGCTCCCGCAAAGGCTATGAACTTAGAAATGGAGAAACCTTACATCTTTGTGTACTAATTTGGGATTCTGAAGTCAAAGCCATTTTATTATCCACTAATAATGGTCAAATTGGCGTATTACCCCACCACGCCCCTATTGCCACAGCTGTAGATATAGGTATTTTGAAAATACGCCTTAAGGTTAACGATGGCCCTGATGGTTGCTAGAATAGGCAATAATGAGATCACTTTTTTAGTAAATGATGCAGAGAAGGGTAGTGACATTGATCCACAAGAAGCCCGGCAAACTCTTGAAATCGCGGAAGCTAATTTGAGAAAAGCGGAAGGATTGAGGAAAATCTAGCTCTCCGCAGAGCTAGGACGCGGGTAGAGGCTATCAATGCGGTTTTATTTCATAACATAACTAGTTGGTACGTTCACATAATCAAAAGAAGTTCTGTTTATTGATTGGATTCTGTCGAGTGAACAAATACAATCAAGCAAAATCCAATTGAAAAAAAATGAAATAGCAATAAAAAGAAAGAAAATCTAAAAAGGGTGGGTCAAAAACTTATTAGATACCATCGACTCCAGTATCTAATAAGTTCTACCTACTATTGGATTTGAACCAATGACTCTCGACGTATGAAAGCAATACTCTAACCGCTGAGTTAAGTAGGTCATTTATCATCTCAAAAAGAACCAAACGGTACTCACCCAAGATTCTAAATATCATATTGCTTATAAGCAATACTAATCTTAAGCAATATTAATTGTTGCAATATAACTCAACAAACATTTATGATGTTGATTTATCTTGACAAAGGATAAAATATGTATCACAAGCAATAAGGGCTATAGCTCAGTTGGTAGAGCACCTCGTTTACAGTTTACACGCGCGCCAATGTTTTCAGGTTTCATACAATCCAATCATGATCTTAATCGATGCCTTACCCCAAGGGGAACAATAGCCTGGCTTCGGTCCGATTGAGGTGCCTATTTAGGTGCCAAATAGACCCTATCATGGATTTGAGATATTGATAAGGTGAATATCCAGTCTATTCAACGCTAGGCATAATGAGTCTAAGGACCTCAACAAATCTCTTTTCATCCTATGAAGGTGTATGAAGTTTCATAATTTCATTTAGTAATCAGAACGATAGAGACTGAATTGAACTTAGGTTGATCTAGGCCAGAAGCAGACCTACGTCAAGATAACCCTACCCTTGAAAGACTTTGGTAGTGCTCTTGGATCAGAATCCCAAATAATGAATCAGAGCACATGGAGCCTTTTTTATATCAAGAAAAAAATATGGCAGACTAGCTGATATTTTGATCAGTTAATGAAAGAGCCCAATGCACTCCCATTTTCCTCAAATTCCTATTCATCTTGCCAAAAACCTTTGCACGAGTAAGAAAGCAGTCTACTTAGGGCATCTCCACCACTAATGCCGCATCTCTCGATGAGAAGGAATCCAGGAAAGAAGAGAAAAGCCCTTATTCTTCTTCGATCTTATGCCCTTATGTTATGCTATGGGAAATTGGAAAGGTCAAAGGGGGCTGTGGGATGCTTAGACGGTACTAGTGCTTGAGTAAGCGGTGCCCCCTTTATTCTTGCAATTACCGCTGCAGCCCTAGAAGTAGGTCTTTGTTTGTGTAAATCCGCCCTTTCGAAGGGAAGACTGATTAACTCGTTTGTAGAACTAAGATTGCCTGCTTCGCTTCCAGCCTCCTTGATAGAGATGAAAGATTCTTCAATAGTTGTAGTACATTGATGGAGGACGACACATTAGGGGATTGAGGGAGAAGCACGGAGGGAATGTCAATTGAATTGAGTATTTGAGTAGAAGATTCTAGTTCACAGCAAGATGCGGGCACTCCCGCCGGTCCCATAACGAATGTAACACTTCAAAGTTCATCAAATTTAGGTCAAATTTGGTTTGAATTTCAACGCAAGTAAAGCACTTGAATCTTGAAATAAGAAGTTGTTTGGTTACTTTTTCAACATGTAAGGCACAAAAGTAGTTAAATAGCATATAAATGAATCAAATATAATGAATGTAACGTTTTAAAGTTGATCAAATTTAAATCATATTTGGTTTTAATTTCAACGCAAGTAATTCACTTGAATCTTGAAATAAGAAGTTATTTAGTTACTTTTCCAACATGTAAGGTACAAAAGTAGTTGAATCACATTACAATGAATCTAATATAACGAATGTAACGCATCAATGTTCATCAAATTTAGGTCAAATTTGATTTGAATTTCAACACAAGTAATGCACTTGAATCTTGAAATAAGAAGTTATTTGGTTACTTTTTCAACATGTAAGGCACAAAAGTAGTTAAATAACATTTAAATGAATCAAATATAATGAATGTAACGTTTTATTGTTGATCAAATTTAAGTCATATTTGGTTCTAATTTCAAGGCAAGTAATGCATTTGAATCTTGAAATAAAAAGTTATTTGGTTACTTTTTCAACATGTGAGGCCCAAAAGTAGTTAAATCACATTACAATGAATCTAATATAACGAATGTAACGCTTCAAAGTTCATCAAATTTAGGTCAAATTTGGTTTGAATTTCAACGCAAGTAATGCACTTGAATCTTGAAATAATAAGTTATTTGGTTACTTTTTCAACATGTAAGGCACAAAAGTAGTTAAATAACATTTAAATGAATCAAATATAATGAATGTAACGTTTTATTGTTGATCAGATTTAAGTCATATTTGGTTTTAACTTCAACGCAAATAATGCAATTGAATCTTGAAATAAGAAGTTATTTGGTTACTTTTTCAAAATGTAAAGCACAAAAGTAGTTAATTCACATTACAATGAATCTAATATAAAGAATGTAATGCTTCAAAGTTCATCAAATTTAGGTCAAATTTGATTTGAATTTCCACACAAGTAATGCACTTGAATCTTGAAATAAGAAGTTATTTGGTTACTTTTTCAACAAGTAAGGCACAAAAGTAGGAAAATCAGATTACAAAGAATCTAATATAACGAATGTAACGCTTCAAAGTTCATCAAATTTAGGTCAAATTTGGTTTGAATTTTGATACGCGAAAATCGTATCACCTTTTTAGCATGTTTTTATATATGTTTTAGGGTGAAATTGAGAGTAAATTGATGTTAATTGTTTATTATTTACTTGATTTCACGGTTTTTATGATTTTGGAAGTGTCAGGTGAAAAGTAGACGAAAATAGCAAATTTTGGGGCAAAAACGCAATTTTTGGAAATGTTAACTTGGTCAACGGTCCGGGACGGGCATCCCTAAGGACGGGCATCCCTCAGGACGGGCGTCCTTTGGGACGGGCGTCCCGAACCTGGTCAACAAATCAGGACGGGCGTCCCGAGCCTGCCAGAAGCTGTCCCACATCGAATTTTTCAAAGATTTTCACTCCGGGAAGCTGCTATAAATACCCCAGGCCTCCAGCAGTTGAATTCATCCTTCTCCACTCGATCTGAGTCATTTAGTGGTGTCCAGTGTACAATTCTCTAGTACACAACTCACTCAGAGACTCGGATCTCAGTTTTCTTTCTTGTTAGTGTTTTGTTTTAGTTTCTGAGAAATAGTCTCAGATCTTAGGCTTCGATAGATACGTTCGTTTTTGGTATTCATAGAATACCGGGATTTCGTTAGGAGATCCTAAGAGAGAGATAGGGTGCATGTTCTTAGTCAGATTAGGGCAATTTACTTAAGCCCGGGATGTAAGGTAAAGCAATTGCTACTAGGTCTAAGGAGCGTTCTCCGAAGGCTCTGCCGAGCAAAGTAGGATCGAGCAGTCAGGAGCATACAGGAGCTGCAGCGCCGGCTGGACCTGCATAGAGTGGTGATTACTTTATGACAGTGGGTCCCCTAGACGAGGTTCTGTATGTTTACGAATTGTTTTATCTAAATATTAATTTGATTATCAGATTACGATTCTTATGAATATCTGTTTTATATGCTGAAGTTATTATGATTTTTCGGAAATGGCCACCTGCTTAAATATTCATTATGTCTGCATGTCTAATGCCGTTCTTTTAAACTGAAATTAGGGTTATAGACAATTCCTAACCACGGTCTATTCATAACCTGTTTAGTTTAACAGGCATCAATTAGTATTGGTGTCTGCCATACTAGATAAAATAATCTGTGGAACACCCTGTTGGTTGAAAGTAGTCTAGGTAGGCTGAGTAGAGTGTTATGCCGGCGGTTATGAGACGAGCAGCATGATACCGAAGTGACATAGGGTACCGTTCATTGCTGACTTTAGTCAGAGCCGTGAGTAGGGCCGTTACCCTTAACGATGGGGCGGTAGCATAGAAACTCAGATGTGGTAGCCTTTAGACACAGAACATAGTTGCAATCCAGGCCAAGACATGTCTAAAATACTCGAATATAGGTCAATCAACGTATAGGAACAGTATAACATAGAATCAGGACTCATCTATACAACACTTTTAAGATTAATTAGACTTAAACCTAGTGGAGAATGAATCACCCTCTAATCAAAGTATTTGATGAAGATTGCATAACTGGATCATAAGATAGGAGTTAGGATAAAAGGCTAGTTACTACTAAGTCGTTGCCACTTCCCTGGGAGTACAATATTTAACTTAATAAAATCGTAGATACTTTCCAACAGACTAGCTACACGATAGGTACTCTGCCTTAGGTTCTGGTTGATTAAGTGACAATAATTGAATGCTAAGTGACAGTTAGTAAGACTCAGTCCTTAATTACTCATAATCGACATAGGTAAATAAAGCCTATATTTTAGCATACCAATCGGAACGCATCAGATTTTTGGCGCCGTTGTCGGGGAAATATCATAATGAATTTAGGACTCCTGATCAAAATTCTAGACACTGATCAAAATTCTAGATACTTATGATAGGTAGCGGTAGTAACCTAGACCTTAGACCTAACACTTGTTTTATGCTAGTTAGACAATCAGTTTCCGAAATATAGGATTATCATAACTAATTAATTTTAGACGTTATCTGGAATTAAGACACTTAGGATAATCAAATTTTAGAAAATTATTCTAAAACCATATTAAGGAAATTTACATGCTTTCAACATAAAACGAAAAACAAAATGTTAAAAATTTAAAATCCCAAAAAGAATGTATCTTTCTTGCTCAACGGTGAGCCGTTCCTTTTTCCCTATCTCTTGTTTTTGTTTTCTTAGTTGCTCTTTTTCGTGTTTTTCTTCTATTATTTAATTTCGAATAAAAATGGAAGTGAGGATAAAATATGTTTTCTTCTGAGTTGTAAAATGTTGGCTTAGATTTTTATCGGGAAGAAACTCTAGTTTAGAATTTTCTTAGAGTCATGCCGGCCTTATTAGGATGAGTTATGAAATAGTTTTTCCTTAATAGCCAGACCTTTGAATGTTCTGTTGAAAAAAGGATGTTCCTTTTGTTTTGCTGATAATTGCATGAGATTTTTTTTTAAACCAAAAGGAATTATTGCACCCATTATGACATCACTTGATTGAAATCTTTTTGAATGAATATGTGATGTAATGATGTAGTAAGAATTGTTTTAGGACAAAACATGATAAGAAAGTTCATGTATGACAAATCCTGATCTTATCTAGTCTTGTCAAAAACAATAGGTTACACTGATCACTCTGAGATGTCTGTGTTCAATAAAACTGATACTGAACCATAATTGAGAAGTTAGGTTTTATTGTTACTTAAGTTTGATATAGAATGAAGGGGTAAGAAAAAGGGTTGAAAATCTAGAAAGCAAACCATTGGTCTGGATTAGAAAACCCCGAGTTAGAGGCTAGTGTATTACTGATAAATTTTTGGGATGAAAACTTATTTGCATTGTTTGCTATGTATAATAATTCTCACCTGTGGTTTATTGCAAATTATCTAGTCACTGAATAACTTCCAAGTGATATGACTTATCAGCAAAAGAAGAAATTCTTGCTGATTTGAAATATTACTACTGGGCAGTTTCTCTTCTATTTCAAAATTTTGGCAGATCAGTTGATCAGAAGATGTGTCTCAAAGGATGAAGGACACAAGATTTTGGAGCATTGCCCTAAAGAATCTACGGGAGACCAATGATGGCTATCAACACTGTCCGGAAAGTGTTGAAAGCAGGATCTTGTTGACCCACCATATTCAAGGATTTTGTATCTCTGATACAGTCTTGCGATGCTTGCCAAATACCAGGTAACACCCCTTCCAGAGATCGCCTACCCCAGCAAGGTATACAGAGTATTGCAACCATTGATATCTGGGGTATCGAATCCTTTTCTTTTTCTTCCTTTGAACATAATTACATCATAGTAGTCGTGGAACACTTTTTCAAAATGGCCTGAAGCAAAGGCATTACCTACTAATGATGTTAAAGTCATGTGCAGATTCTAGTTGCTTTCCAGATTCAGAGTGCCAATGTTTTAGGAAGAAATGTTTAGCCTGTGTATCAAATCTGTGAAGTTTGCTAAGTACCACACTTTAGCAGGGATTGCTATGGGAATGACTGACCATTCCAAAAGAGGTAGGAGTAGGTTACTGCAGAATGCTGCTCCAATGGGAAACGCATACAATCCCAACTAGAGGAATCGTACGGGATTTAGCTGAGGAGTAATTCGGAAG
The DNA here is from genome assembly GCA_027405835.1 of Asclepias syriaca. Classification (NCBI taxonomy): domain Eukaryota; kingdom Viridiplantae; phylum Streptophyta; class Magnoliopsida; order Gentianales; family Apocynaceae; genus Asclepias; species Asclepias syriaca. The sequence continues at coordinate 14,355 of JAPHNG010000032.1, forward strand.
CTGGAAACTTTCAGAAGACACCACCACAGCAAAACCCACACTCGCAGAATCAATAGATGAGATACTGGTAACAATTAAAGCCAGATCAGTGCAAGCAAGTGATCTACCAAGAGGTAACGAATGGTCGGCAGATATAGAGGAATTTGACATTGTGTCGGAAGCATAGCAATGGAGGAGCTTGCATTCCCTGCATACCAATCAGCTGTGAGAAACTTCCTCGAGGAAGTCTCAAATACTTGGGCCCAGATCTACACAACTGGAGCCCCCTACCACCACAGCTTCGCCAAAACTTCAGGCACACCAATCCAAAGAAGTCTCATTCCTAGACACGTTCCTTCTGGACACGTTGCTACGATCACGAGAAACTTTGTAGATGATTCGAGGAAACAGTCCTTGGGGCTTGAGTCATTCATCAAATGGATATGCCACTACCTAGAGCTCGACAATGAAGGATCGGAGCTGACGTCATCCGTTCCAATGTCTAGAGCTCGCGGAGTCAAGAACACCTCAGAAATAGCACATGGCTAAGGTGAAGAGCCAATTGACAGATCAGAGAAGACCCTTCTGCTCGCGACATGAAGGGAGTTTTTCTAGCCCTCATATTCCTTTACTTTTATCTTATTTTTGTTTTGTGTTCTGTTTTGCTATCCTTCTTGTTTGTTTTCTCTCTTACCCTTAGTTAGTCGAATAAGTGTGGGGTAAGAGTTCTTTGTTTTGTTCTTGAGTTCTTTGTTTTGTTTTTGTTCTTATTTTCAAATAAGTGTGGGGTAGTTTAGCTATGCATGAACACTGAGGACAGTGCCAGACTTAAGTGCGGGGTAGCAGTGCACGGTGCACTGTAGCAGTTTGAAAAAATTTTCGCATGCTTTTGCTTGTTTTCCCCGTATTTTCACACCATTCCAAAATTTTTTCAAAATTTTTCCGTCTTTCAGACTTCTAAATGCAGTATGCTTGGTTAAACAATTGCTTATGTCTATGATATGTAGGTAGTATGTTATGGTTAGTAGGAGATAATGGATAGCTATCTTGGACTAATTGATTAGGAATAGGGAATTCCTGATAACTGAGCACAACTTAGTCTGGATTAGAGACCTCAACCAATTACCTTTTCAAAACTTGACTAGATAAAATTAGACCAGTTGCAGGATGCATTGACAATTGGAATGACTAGATGAGACTCTGAGCCAAAAGTGAAAAAGAAAAAAAAATGAGCTAATTAAATTAGGGTAGTTTGCCAGCGGCCTTCGCTACTCGAGCACCACTCATTCGGGGAACTTAAAGCCTGATGCCCTAAGGTCGTGTAGATCTGGGAGTCATCGGAGTGGGACTCGCTACATGGGTAGTTGAAGTTGACGTGTTCTAAGCAGACTCAAAATACCCTAGAAAATCTATAAACGAAAGGAATCAATAAATGCTAAATGATAGAATCTGATCACCAAAGCTCAGAACTCAGAAAGTTATCTGTTGTCAGTATGTCTAGCGATAGGTCGAAGTGTTATTTGGTAGTAGTTAAGACAAGAGTACATTGTGTTGACTATCTGGTCTGGACTAGTACACACACTACACATCAGGAAGACCTTATGACTAAGAGAAAGGTTCAACCTAGTTGTTGACTTGTTTTCTGCCTGATCATAACAAGCTACTAAAACCATCTGAGACCTTGTCATAGCAACCTAACCAGTCAGACCTGTGTTAAGAATTGTCTGAAGAATTTTTGGAATAAAAACATGACTAGGAATTTAAGTGACTGCACTACGATTTAGAATCACTAACTCCATGTAGACTTTGCTTGAGGACAAGCAAAAAGCTAAGTGTGGGGTTATCTGATACGCGAAAATCGTATCACCTTTTTAGCATGTTTTTATATATGTTTTAGGGTGAAATTGAGAGTAAATTGATGTTAATTGTTTATTATTTACTTGATTTCACGGTTTTTATGATTTTGGAAGTGTCAGGTGAAAAGTAGACAAAATTAGCAAATTTTGGGGCAAAAACGCAATTTTTGGAAATGTTGACTTGGTCAACGGTCCGGGACGGGCATCCCTAAGGACGGGCATCCCTCAGGACGGGCGTCCTTCGGGACGGGCATCCCGAACCTGGTCAACAAATCAGGACGGGCGTCCTGAACCGGGACGGGCGTCCCGAGCCGCCAGAAGCTGTCCCACATCGAATTTTTCAGAGATTTTCACTCCGGGGAGCTGCTATAAATACCCCAGGCCTCCAGCAGTTGAATTCATCCTTCTCCACTCGATCTGAGTCATTTAGTGGTGTCCAGTGTACAATTCTCTAGTACACAACTCACTCAGAGACTTGGATCTCAGTTTTCTTTCTTGTTAGTGTTTTGTTTTAGTTTCTGAGAAATAGTCTCAGATCTTAGGCTTCGATAGATACGTTCGTTTTTGGTATTCATAGAATACCGGGATTTCGTTAGGAGATCCTAAGAGAGAGATAGGGTGCATGTCTTAGTCAGATTAGGGCAATTTACTTAAGCCGGGATGTAAGGTAAAGCAATTGCTACTAGGTCTAAGGAGCGTTCTCCGAAGGCTCTGCCGAGCAAAGTAGGATCGAGCAGTCAGGAGCATACAGGAGCTGCAGCGCCGGCTGGACCTGCATAGAGTGGTGATTACTTTATGACAGTGGGGCCCTAGACGAGGTTCTGTATGTTACGAATTGTTTTATCAAAATATTAATTTGATTATCAGATTACGATTCTTATGAATATCTGTTTTATATGTTGAAGTTATTATGATTTTCCGGAAATGGCCACCTGCTTAAATATTCATATGTCTGCATGTCTAATGCCGTTCTTTTAACTGAAATTAGGGTTATAGACAATTCCTAACCACAGTCTATTCATAACCTGTAGTTTAACGACATAAATTAGTATTGGTGTCTGCCATACTAGATAAAATAATCTGTGGAACACCCTGTGGTTGAAAGTAGTCTAGGTAGGCTGAGTAGAGTGTTATGCCGGGGTTATGAGACGAGACAGCATGATACCGAAGTGACATAGGGTACCGTTCATTGCTGACTTTAGTCAGAGCCGTGAGTAGGGTCGTTACCCTTAAGAATGGGGGGTAGCGTAGAAACTCAGATGTGGTAGCCTTTAGACACAAAACATAGTTGCAATCCAGGCCAAGACATGTCTAAAATACTCGAATATAGGTCAATCAACGTATAGGAACAGTATAACATAGAATCAGGACATTATATAAAACACTTTTAAGATTAATTAGACTTAAACCTAGTGGAGAATGAATCACCCTCTCATCAAAGTATTTGTGAAGATTGCATAACTAGATCATAAGATAGGAGTTAGGATAAAAGGCTAGTTACTACTAAGCCGTTGCCACTTCCCTGGGGTACGATATTTAACTAATAAAATCGTAGATACTTTCCAACAGACTAGCTACACGATAGGTACTCTGCCTAGGTTCTAGTTGATTAAGTGACAATAATTGAATGCTAAGTGACAGTTAGTAAGACTCAGTCCTTAATTACTCATAATCGACATAGGTAAATAAAGCCTATATTTTAGCATACCAATCGGAACGCATCAAATTTCAACGCAAGTAATGCACTTGAATCTTGAAATAAGAAGTTGTTTGGTTACTTTTTCAACATGTAAGGCACAAAAGTAGTTAAATAGCATTTAAATGAATCAAATATAATGAATGTAACGTTTTAAAGTTGATAAAATTTAAATCATATTTCGTTTAATTTCAACGCAAGTAATTCACTTGAATCTTGAAATAGAAGTTATTTAGTTAGTTTTCCAACATGTAAGGTACAAAAGTAGTTAAATCACATTACAATGAATCTAGTTATAACGAATGTAAGCATCAATGTTCATCAAATTTAGGTCAAATTTGATTTGAATTTCAACACAGTAATGCACTTGAATCTTGAAATGAGAAGTTATTTGGTCACTTTTTCAACATGTAAGGCACAAAAGTAGTTAAATAACATTTAATGAATCAAATATAATGAATATAACGTTTTATTGTTGATCAAATTTAAGTCATATTTTGGTTCTAATTTCAAGGCAAGTAATGCAATTGAATCTTGAAATAAAAAGTTATTTGGTTACTTTTTCAACATGTAAGGCCCAAAAGTAGTTAAATCACATTACAATGAATCTAATATAACGAATGTAACGCTTCAAAGTTCATCAAATTAGGTTAAATTTGGTTGAATTTCAACGCTAGTAATGCACTTGATCTTGAAATAATAAGTTTTAAATTTTTGTTACTTTTACAACATGTAAGGCACAAAAGTATTTAATAACATTTAATAAATCCAATAAATGAATGTAACGTTTTATTGTTGATCAAATTTAAGTCATATTTGGTTTTTAACTAACGCAAGTAATGCAATTGAATCTTGAATAAAAATTTATTGGTTACTTTTTCAAAATGTAAGGCACAAAAGTAGTTAATTCACATTACAATGAATCTAATATAACAAATGTAACGCTTCAAAGTTCATCAAATTTAGGTCAAATTTGATTTGAATTTCCACACAAGTAATGCACTTGAATCTTGAAATAAGAAGTTATTTGGTTACTTTTTCAACATGTAAGGCACAAAAGTAGTTAAATCACATTACAATGAATCTAATATAAAGAATGTAACATTTCAAATTTCATCAAATTTAAGTCAAATTATGTTTCAAATTCAACGCAATTTCATTCACCTAAACTTGAAATAAAAAGTTATTTGGTTACTTTTTCGACATGTAAGTCATAAAAGTAGTTAAATAACATTTAAATGAATCAAATATAATGAATGTAACGTTTTAAAGTTGATCAAATTTAAATCATATTTGGTTTTAATTTCAACGCAAGTAATTCACTTGAATCTTGAAATAAGAAGTTATTTAGTTAGTTTTACAACATGTAAGGTACAAAAGTAGTTAAATCACATTACAATGAATCTAATATAACGAATGTAACGCATCAATGTTCATCAAATTTAGGTCAAATTTGATTTGAATTTCAACACAAGTAATGCACTTGAATCTTGAAATAAGAAGTTATTTGGTTACTTTTTCAACATGTAAGGCACAAAAGTAGTTAAATAACATTTAACTGAATCAAATATAATGAATGTAACATTTTGTTGTTGATCAAATTTAATTCATATTTGGTTTTAATTTCAAGGCAAGTAATGCACTTGAATCTTGAAATAAGAAGTTATTTGGTTACTTTTTCAACAAGTAAGGCACAAAAGTAGGAAAATCACATTACAATGAATCAAATATAACGAATGTAACGCTTCAAAGTTCATCAAATTTAGGTCAAATTTGGTGAGAATTTCATCGCAAGTAATGCACTTGAATCTTGAAATAAGAAGTTGTTTGGTTACTTTTTCAACATGTAAGGCACAAAAGTAGTTAAATCACGTTACAATGAATCTAATATAACGAATGTAATGTTTCAAAGTTCATCAAATTTAGGTCAAATTTGATTTGAATTTCCACACAAGTAATGCACTTGAAACTTGAAATAAGAAGTTATTTGGTTACTTTTTCAAAATGTAAGGCAGAAAAGTAGTTAAATAACATTACAATGAATCTAATATAACGAATGTAATGTTTCAAAGTTCATCAAATTTAGGTCAAATTTGATTTGAATTTCCACACAAGTAATGCACTTGAGTCTTGAAATAAGAAGTTATTTGGTTACTTTTTCAACATGTAAGGCACAAAAGTAGTTAAATCACATTACAATGAATCTAATATAACGAATGTAACGCTTCAAAGTTCATCAAATTTAGGTCAAATTTGGTTTGAATTTCAACGCAAGTAATGCACTTGAATCTTGAAATAATAAGTTATTTGGTTACTTTTTCAACATGTAAGGCACAAAAGTAGTTAAATAACATTTAAATAAATCAAATATAATGAATGTAACGTTTTATTGTTGATCAAATTTAAGTCATATTTAGTTTTAATTTCAACGCAAGTAATGAAATTGAATCTTGAAATAAGAAGTTATTTGGTTACTTTTTCAAAATGTAAGGCACAAAAGTAGTTAATTCACATTACAATGAATCTAATATAACGAATGTAACGCTTCAAAGTTCATCAAATTTAGGTCAAATTTGATTTGAATTTCCACACAAGTAATGCACTTGAATCTTGAAATAAGAAGTTATTTGGTTACTTTTTCAACATGTAAGGCACAAAAGTAGTTAAATAACATTTAAATGAATCAAATATAATGAATGTAACGTTTTATTGTTGATCAAATTTAAGTCATATTTAGTTTTAATTTCAACGCAAGTAATGAAATTGAATCTTGAAATAAGAAGTTATTTGGTTACTTTTTCAAAATGTAAGGCACAAAAGTAGTTAATTCACATTACAATGAATCTAATATAACGAATGTAACGCTTCAAAGTTCATCAAATTTAGGTCAAATTTGATTTGAATTTCCACACAAGTATTGCACTTGAATCTTGAAATAAGAAGTTATTTGGTTACTTTTTCAACATGTAAGGCCCAAAAGTAGTTAAATCACATTACAATGAATCTAATATAACGAATGTGACGCTTTAAAGTTCATCAAATTTAGGTCAAATTTTGTTTGAATTTTGACGCAAGTAATGCACTTGAATCTCGAAATAAGAAGTTATTGGGTACTTTTTCAACATGTAAGGCACAAAAGTAGTTAAATAATATTTAAATGAATCAAATATAATGAATGTAACGTTTTATTGTTGATCAAATTTAAGTCATATTTGGTTTTAACTTCAACGCAAGTAATGCAATTGAATCTTGAAAAAAGAAGTTTTTCGGTTACTTTTTCAAATTGTAAGGCACAAAAGTAGTTAATTCACATTACAATGAATCTAATATAACGAATGTAACGCTTCAAAGTTCATCAAATTTAGGTCAAATTAGATTTGAATTTTCACACAAGTAATGCACTTGAATCTTGAAATAAGAAGTAATTTGGTTACTTTTTCAACATGTAAGGCACAAAAGTAGTTAAATCACATTACAATGAATCTAATATAACGAATGTAACATTTCAAATTTCATCAAATTTAAGTCAAATTATGTTTGAAATTCAATGCAATTTCATTCACCTAAACTTGACATAAAAAGTTATTTGGTTACTTTTTCGACATGTAAGTCACAAAAGTAGTTAAATAACATTTAAATGAATCAAATATAATGAATGTAACGTTTTAAAGTTGATCAAATTTAAGTCATATTTGGTTTTAATTTCAACGCAAGTAATTCACTTGAATCTTGAAATAAGAAGTTATTTAGTTACTTTTCCAACATGTAAGGTAGAAAAGTAGTTAAATAACATTACAATGAATCTAATATAACGAATGTAATGTTTCAAAGTTCATCAAATTTAGGTCAAATTTGATTTGAATTTCCACACAAGTAATGCACTTGAATCTTGAAATAAGAAGTTATTTGGTTACTTTTTCAACATGTAAGGCACAAAAGTAGTTAAATAACATTTAACTGAATCAAATATAATAAATGTAACATTTTATTGTTGATCAAATTTAAGTCATATTTGGTTTTAATTTCAAGGCAAGTAATGCACTTGAATCTTGAAATAAGAAGTTATTTGGTTACTTTTTCAACATGTAAGGCACAAAAGTAGTTAAATCACATTACAAAGAATCTAATATAACGAATGTAACGCTTCAAAGTTCATCAAATTTAGGTCAAATTTGGTTTGAATTTCAACGCAAGTAACTTGAATCTTGAAATAAGAAGTTGTTTGGTTACTTTTTCAACATGTAAGGCACAAAAGTAGTTAAATAGCATATAAATGAATCAAATATAATGAATGTAACGTTTTAAAGTTGATCAAATTAAAATCATATTTGGTTTTAATTTCAACGCAAGTAATTCACTTGAATCTTGAAATAAGAAGTTATTTAGTTACTTTTCCAACATGTAAGGTACAAAAGTAGTTGAATCACATTACAATGAATCTAATATAACGAATGTAACGCATCAATGTTCATCAAATTTAGGTCAAATTTGATTTGAATTTCAACACAAGTAATGCACTTGAATCTTGAAATAAGAAGTTATTTGGTTACTTTTTCAACATGTAAGGCACAAAAGTAGTTAAATAACATTTAAATGAATCAAATATAATGAATGTAACGTTTTATTGTTGATCAAATTTAAGTCATATTTGGTTCTAATTTCAAGGCAAGTAATGCATTTGAATCTTGAAATAAAAAGTTATTTGGTTACTTTTTCAACATGTGAGGCCCAAAAGTAGTTAAATCACATTACAATGAATCTAATATAACGAATGTAACGCTTCAAAGTTCATCAAATTTAGGTCAAATTTGGTTTGAATTTCAACGCAAGTAATGCACTTGAATCTTGAAATAATAAGTTATTTGGTTACTTTTTCAACATGTAAGGCACAAAAGTAGTTAAATAACATTTAAATGAATCAAATATTATGAATGTAACGTTTTATTGTTGATCAGATTTAAGTCATATTTGGTTTTAACTTCAATGCAATTGAATCTTAAAATAAGAAGTTATTTGGTTACTTTTTCAAAATGTAAAGCACAAAAAGTAGTTAATTCACATTACAATAAATCTAATATAACGAATGTAATGCTTCAAAGTTCATCAAATTTAGGTCAAATTTGATTTGAATTTCCACACAAGTAATGCACTTGAATCTTGAAATAAGAAGTTATTTGGTTACTTTTTCAACAAGTATGGCACAAAAGTAGGAAAATCAGATTACAAAGAATCTAATAACGAATGTAACGCTTCAAAGTTCATCAAATTTAGGTCAAATTTGGTTTGAATTTCAACGCAAGTAATGCACTTGAATCTTGAAATAAGAAGTTGTTTGGTTACTTTTTCAACATGTAAGGCACAAAAGTAGTTAAATTGCATTTAAATGAATCAAATATAATGAATGTAACGTTTTAAAGTTGATCAAATTATATCATATTTCGTTTTAATTTCAACGCAAGTAATTCACTTGAATCTTGAAATAAGAAGTTATTTAGTTACTTTTCCAACATGTAAGGTACAAAAGTAGTTAAATCACATTACAATGAATCTAATATAACGAATGTAACGCATCAATGTTCATCAAATTTAGGTCAAATTTGATTTGAATTTCAACACAAGTAATGCACTTGAATCTTGAAATGAGAAGTTATTTGGTCACTTTTTCAACATGTAAGGCACAAAAGTAGTTAAATAACATTTAAATGAATCAAATATAATGAATGTAACGTTTTATTGTTGATCAAATTTAAGTCATATTTGGTTCTAATTTCAAGGCAAGTAATGCATTTGAATCTTGAAATAAAAAGTTATTTGGTTACTTTCTCAACATGTAAGGCCCAAAAGTAGTTAAATCACATTACAATGAATCTAATATAACGAATGTAACGCTTCAAAGTTCATCAAATATAGGTTAAATTTGGTTTGAATTTCAACGCTAGTAATGCACTTGAATCTTGAAATAATAAGTTATTTGGTTACTTTTTCAACATGTAAGGCACAAAAGTATTTAAATAACATTTAAATGAATCAAATATAATGAATGTTACGTTTTATTGTTGATCAAATTTAAGTCATATTTGGTTTTAACTTCAACGCAAGTAATGCAATTGATCAACAATAAAACGTTACATTCATTATATTTGATTCATTTAAATATTATTTAACTACTTTTGTGCCTTACATGTTGAAAAAGTACCCAATAACTTCTTATTTCGAGATTCAAGTGCATTACTTGCGTCAAAATTCAAACAAAATTTGACCTAAATTTGATGAACTTTAAAGCGTCACATTCGTTATATTAGATTCATTGTAATGTGATTTAACTACTTTTGGGCCTTACATGTTGAAAAAGTAACCAAATAACTTCTTATTTCAAGATTCAAGTGCATTACTTGTGTGGAAATTCAAATCAAATTTGACCTAAATTTGATGAACTTTGAAGCGTTACATCCGTTATATTAGATTCATTGTAATGTGAATTAACTACTTTTGTGCCTTACATTTTGAAAAAGTAACCAAATAACTTCTTATTTCAAGATTCAATTGCATTACTTGCGTTGAAATTAAAACCAAATATGACTTAAATTTGATCAACAATAAAACGTTACATTCATTATATTTGATTCATTTAAATGTTATTTAACTACTTTTGTGCCTTACATGTTGAAAAAGTAACCAAATAACTTCTTATTTCAAGATTCAAGTGCATTACTTGCGTTGAAATTCAAACCAAATTTGACCTAAATTTGATGAACTTTGAAGCGTTACATTCGTTATATTAGATTCATTGTAATGTGATTTAACTACTTTTGTGCCTTACATGTTGAAAAAGTAACCAAATAACTTCTTATTTCAAGATTCAAGTGCATTACTTGCCTTGAAATTAAAACCAAATATGACTTAAATTTGATCAACAACAAAATGTTACATTCATTATATTTGATTCAGTTAAATGTTATTTAACTACTTTTGTGCCTTACATGTTGAAAAAGTAACCAAATAACTTCTTATTTCAAGATTCAAGTGCATTACTTGCGTTGAAATTCAAACCAAATATGACTTAAATTTGATCAACAACAAAATGTTACATTCATTATATTTGATTCAGTTAAATGTTATTTAACTACTTTTGTGCCTTACATGTTGAAAAAGTAACCAAATAACTTCTTATTTCAAGATTCAAGTGCATTACTTGCATTGAAGTTAAAACCAAATATGACTTAAATTTAATCAACAATAAAACATTACATTCATTATATTTGATTTATTTAAATGTTATTTAACTACTTTTGTGACTTACATGTTGAAAAAGTGACCAAATAACTTCTTATTTCAAGATTCAAGTGCATTACATGTGTGGAAATTAAAATCAAATTTGACCTAAATTTGATAAATTTTGAAGCGTTACATTCGTTATATTAGATTCATTGTAATGTGATTTAACTATTTTTCTGCCTTACATTTTGAAAAAGTAACCAAATAACTTCTTATTTGATGATTCAAGTGAATTACTTGCGTTGAAATTCAAACCAAATTTGATTTAAATTTGATCAACAATAAAACATTACATTCATTATATTTGATTCATTTAAATGTTATTTAACTACTTTTGTGCCTTACATGTTGAAAAAGTAACCAAATAACTTCTTATTTCAAGATTCAAGTGCATTACTTGGGTTGAAATTAAAACCAAATATAACTTAAATTTGATCTACTTTAAAACGTTACATTCATTATATTTGATTGATTTAAATGTTATTTAACTACTTTTGTCACTTACATGTCGAAAATGTAACCAAATAACTTTTTATTTCAAGTTTAGGTGAATGAAATTGCATAGAATTTCAAACATAATTTGACTTAAATTTGATGCAATTTGAAATGTTACATTCGTTATATTATATTCATTGTAATGTGATTTAACTACTTTTGTGACTTACATGTTGAAAAAGTGACCAAATAACTTCTTATTTCAAGATTCAAGTGCATTACTTGCGTTGAAGTTAAAACCAAATATGACATAAATTTGATCCACAATAAAACGTTACATTCATTATATTTGATTCATTTAAATGTTATTTAACTACTTTTGTGCCTTACATGTTGAAAAGTAACCAAATACTTCTTATTTCAAGATTCAAGTTGCATTACTTGCGTTGAAATTCACCAAATTTGACCTAATTTGATGAACTTTGAAGCGTTACATTCGTTATATTAGATTCATTGTAATGTGATTTAACTATTTTTCTGCCTTACATTTTGAAAAAGTAACCAAATAACTTCTTATTTCATGATTCAAGTGAATTACTTGCGTTGAAATTCAAACCAAATTTGACTTAAATTTGATGAACCTTGAAGGTTTACATTCGTTATATTAGATTCATTGTAATGTGATTTAAATACTTTTAGGCCTTACATGTTGAAAAAGTAACCAAATAACTTCTTTTTTCAAGATTCAAGTGCATTACTTGCGTTGAAGTTAAAACCAAATATGACTTAAATTTGATCAACAATAAAACGTTACATTCATTATATTTGATTCATTTAAATGTTATTTAACTACTTTTGTGCCTTACATTTTGAAAAAGTAACCAAATAACTTCTTATTTCAAGATTCAAGTGCATTACTTGCGTTGAAATTCAAACCAAATTTGACCTAAATTTGATGAACTTTGAAGCGTTACATTCGTTATATTAGATTCATTGTAATGTGATTTAACTACTTTTGGGCCTTACATATTGAAAAAGTAACCAAATAACTTCTTATTTCAAGATTCAAGTGCATTAGTTGCGTTGAAATTCAAACCAAATATGACTTAAATTTGATCAACAATAAAACGTTACATTCATTATATTTGAAACATTTAAATGTTATTTAGCAACTTTTGTGCCTTACATGTTGAAAAAGTAACCAAATAACTTCTTATTTCAAGATTCAAGTGCATTACTTGCGTTGAAATTCAAACCAACTATGACTTAAATTTGATCAACAATAAAACGTTACATTCATTATATTTTGATTCATTTAAATGTTATTTAACTACTTTTGTGACTTACATGTTGAAAAAGTAACCAAATAACTTCTTATTTCAAGATTCAAGTGCATTACTTGCGTTGAAATTCAAACCAAATTTGACCTAAATATGATGAACTTTGAAGCGTTACATTCGTTATATTAGATTCATTGTAATGTGATTTAAATACATTTGTACCTTACATGTTGAAAAAGTAACCAAATAACTTCTTATTTCAAGATTCAAGTGCATTACTTGAGTTGAAATTAAAACCAAATATGACTTAAATTTGATCAACTTTAAAACGTTACATTCATTATATTCGATTCATTTAAATGTTATATAACTACTTTTGTTCCTTACATGTTGAAAAAGTAACCAAATAACTTCTTATTTCAATATTCAAGTAATGCCTTGAAATTAGAACCAAATATGACTTAAATTTGATCAACAATAAAACGTTACATTCATTATATTTGATTCAGTTAAATGTTATTTAACTACTTTTGTGCCTTACATGTTGAAAAGTAACCAAATAACTTCTTATTTCAAGATTCAAGTGCATTACTTGCGTTGAAATTCAAACCAAATTTGACCTAAATTTGATGAACTTTGAAGCGTTACATTCGTTATATTAGATTCATTGTAATGTGATTTAACTACTTTTGGGCCTTACATGTTGAAAAAGTAACCAAATAACTTCTTATTTCAAGATTCAAGTGCATTACTTGCGTTGAAATTCAAACCAAATATGACTTAAATTTGATCAACAATAAAACGTTACATTCATTATATTTGATTCATTTAAATGTTATTTAGCTACTTTTGTGCCTTACTGTTGCGTTGTGTGCGTGTGTCACAATTTGTAAAGATAAAGAAAATAGAGTAAATCAACGCAATCTTAACAAGTGCAAGTATACATCGGTCAACAAGTAATATATGTACCTAAGTACAAGATTATCGATCCCACAAGGACTATGTATGCCAATTACAAATGCAAATACGATTGTACAAATGGTTTAAAAGAATAAAGAATAAGAATGATGAATCATGAATGGAGAGTGGTCTAATGCTACGGCATTTCTACTCCTAACTACAGTTAACAGTTAAAAGTCTACTGCTAAGCTACTGCTGCAGCAACTGAAATGCTGCAGCAATTCTACCTAACTAAAATTACAGTTAAAAGTCAGCCTACTGGAAATTACCACAAGAGTACTGCAGGTAATACAATGCTACGACATTTATGCCAAAAATGTAAGTACAAGCCAAAGATGAATCTAAGTATACAAAGCATGCTTTCAGTTCCATATCAATGCTATAGCATGTCTGGTTTTCCCCAAACTACTTGATCTACTAGTCTAGATTCCCCCCCGATAACATACCTTGGACCTAGCGCAACGCTAGGCAGTGAATGTACCGCTGTTCACGCAGTTTCAAATCCACTGCCATATGATTACGCGTTCCGCAGTTCTCAAATATAGCGCCACATAATTCTAATGCAATTACATGAATAAACCAAGCATTGCCCCATACAAGCATTAAACATAAAAACAGAAGTAATGTTGCAATATACTTATCTTCATAGTCAAAACAGTGTATTCAACATGCTCATACTTAACTACACCACAACATCGTCAGGTTAAAGATATATATTATGCTGAAACGAATCATGGAAAACAAGAATCAACGTAATAGGAAAGATAGTCCCTAGGTCCTAGTGACACCAATCAACGGAGTCAAGCCTAAGACGGAAAACAAATCACTCCCAAAACATTTTTAATTAACCCTTGAACCAAGAATCATGAAAGACAAGGACTAAAGTAATAGGAAAAACAGTCCCTAGGTCCTTAGTCACACCAATCAACGGAGTCAAGCCTAAGACGGAAAACATATTACTCCCAAAACATTTTTAATCAATCCTTGAATACATGTAAACATTCTCATATTACAAAGAACATTTGATTACAAAACAGTAGTAACTTGAAGAAATGGAGAGAGGATTACTCTGGATCGGAGATCACCCACTGCCCAAATCGGTTTAATCAACGTACTGCTGCCCTTCGTTTCCTCTGCTTGATGCTGCTGCTTTCTACTGCTCAGTGATGAATGCTGCAGCAAGTCACCCTGCTCACTCTTGGGTTCTTCCTCTCAAAAGTTAGTCTAAAAAACTAAGAAAAAACCTCATATTCTCAAATGGCCAAAAGCCAAAACTGAACTACTCTCTCCCGTGCCCACTGTCCATAATTCCCTTATTTTTCTTTCCAAAAATTCCAGCAAAATAAAAAATTTTGCAGCTGTCTTCTGGAATTTTTTGTCATCTTCCACTGAATGCTGCAGCATTTGCAGCCGAATTTCTGTCTTTTTTTCCTATGATTGCTGCAGGATTTCAGCAGCATATTCCAGCACCACATTCCTGAAATTCTTGTCTTTTTTCCTATGATTGCTGCAGGATTTCAGCAGCATATTCCAGCTGCACATTCCAGCTACTTTCCTGAAATTCTTGTCTTTGTCTTCTACTTTCTTGTCCACCTTGTCTACAAACAAACATATATATATATATATATATATATATATATATATAATGGATAGGACAAAAGGAATAATATGCATAGTATGTCCACAAGTGTCCAGCTGGATTTGAGTGACAAATAGTGTGTGGGTGTGTTATATATATATATTATAGATATATATATATATAGATATATTATATATATATATATATGTATAGATGCAAATTTTCCCACATCTTCACTTTCCTCTCGGTCACTTTTATCCAACAATGTCAACCATCCACATTCCTTTTTACCCTTGTCACAATAAGTCAATTCAAATAAATTCCAAATAACAAATAATACAACTTATCCACATGTTGAGAAATTTATTCAATTAAATTGACTTTTAACCATAAATCCACATTTTTAGGTAAAAAGAGAGAAAATATCAAATCAACACATTTTTATTCCATTTTCCAAATAAAGTCAATTAATTCCGAATAAAATGTGGTAAATTAGATGTGAATAACTCTATTTTTCTAGAGTTATCACACCCCCAAACTTAGGTCATTGCTCGTCCCGAGCAATGCTGCAGCAATGCAGAAGCAACCAGAAATATACATACCCACATAAAAACTTTGCTCAGCAGTTTCAGCCAAACTTGGGACCAATGATTTCAGAAAGAGAAAATTAAAAATTCGAGTAGACATAATGTTCCATCCTTAGTGAATAACCAAATATTAACTAACCCAAGTTCAAAGAATTTCCACTCCAGTGTGTGTGAATAGTCTTTCCTTTTTAATCTCTCATTCATAAGTCAACATATGGTAATCCTAAGGTTCATTTTGTATCCTCAAACTCAATCTATTACACCCCTCTCCACTAATGTAGCAAATTTAGCAATAAAGATCAAAGAGGTCTTAATTTGGTTGTAATGTAGGCTAGGGCTAAGGTAGGAAAAATATGGATAAAAAGTGGCTCAAAACTTAGTCCTAGTCTGCCATGAGCTTCTCCCTAATGCTATCACTTCCCAAAAAATTTTTTTTTCAGTGAATAAAAATGCTGCAGCAACACCAATGCTGCAAATTCTACAACATTTCAATTTTTTTTCTGACTACAACATTGCAGCATTCTAAACATTCTATTTTTTTTTTCAACTCAAGGAGCATAAACATTTACACCCTGTTTCAGAAATACGTGCAACATTTAACCACAATCAACATATAACATTTGACCTCAAAGAAGCATAACACGTATTTCCTTTTTGCTCTTCTCTTTGTTCTTCTTTTTCTTTTTAAAGTAACGAGGGTGCTTTCATTTTTTCACACATGTTTTCATATACATACCCTCAATACGTAGAGCATTTATATCAGAAGTTCAAATTTTCCTTAAATACCACTAACCCCATAAAAATGATAATGCTGTAGCATTGAGCTGCGGCATTCCTATGTTCCTCCTCATAGCATTCTTAGTATACCCCCAAACTTATGTTTAACAGTGTTCATTGCAGACTAAGATCAAGTTTAGGGAAAACAAAGAATGGATACATGCAAAACATTTAGGATAAGTGGCTATTTAATAAGGGTGTCAAGAAATTAGGCTTAGGCTCAACTTGGGTTAACTAAGGAAGCAAAATATATTAGGGTAAGCTATAAAGGCTCAAACGGTTCAAGAACATGCCTCAATCATTTCTTTAGTACCAAATCTACTAGGATTTCGCCTCAAGGACTATAACAGATGAGTCTAAAAATTCTGAACCTTCATACCAAAGTGACTCTTTTTATAAACATGAAATTTCCAAGTAAGACTATGTGCAAAAGATAGGGAGTTGAAATAATTCTCACTTAGAGTCAACTAATACCTAATTATTCTGAAAGAAGGTACAAAGTCTACGAGAATGTACTTTTGTTTTGAAGATATCATCATAAATCGGGTCCCAAAAGTCTACGCTAATCCTGCTAAAACTAAGGTTCTAATGGGTCATATGAAAAATGCTGCCACATTCATGCAAACAGGTCTTCTATGCCAGATCAATCAATTTATAAGGCATCCTAAAACAGTTTTTCAGACAAGGCATCTATGCATTCAAATAGATCACTCAGAATTTCAGCAGAGGATGTTCATGCACTCAAAAGACAGCAGAAAAATTTTGAAAATTAGCACCATTTTTGAACTTTTTGCCCTAAGAGGACACCCTCCCCCAAACTTAAAGGGAAGCAATGTCCTCATTGCTTTAACATAGAATTTCAGACAGCAGGCAAAGCAATGTAACAAAACAGAACAAAACAAAACAAAAGGAGTCAAAACAAAACAAAATAAACAAAAGACAAGTAAAGGTGTTCAAGACCTGCACAGCAGGCAATTGAAGTACAATCCCAAAAACATAAAAGTAAAGGAGGGTAAGGTTAAGAACTACTCCCGTCTCGATGGGAGTGCATCAAGGGGTGATGATGACATCGTCATCCATTCTGTTGGGATCCTCCTCAAGTAGGAGTTCGGTCGGGAAACAGGGCCAAGGATTTCCAGCACGTTGTCGTTGCCGCGGCATCTGTAGAGGTCGATGCTGGAGCATCCCCCAAACTGAAATAAAAACAAAGAAAACAACAAAACAGAAAAAAAACTAACAGTGGTCGGGTACAGGGGTACCCGACACCTAATAAAACAAAAAGAACAGAAAAATAAGTAATCAGAAAGAAAGAAAAATAGGAAATAATAAATAAACAGAAAGAAAGGAAAAACATAAAATAAAGCAAAATAAAAAGTGTTCACTTGAATTTGTCACTTGTTTTGGGTCCATTTAATTCTTCAGCATTGACCAAAGATAGAGATGCAACGGTTTGCTCTTGGTCTCCATCTTTGTAGAGTTTGAGTCTATGCCCATTGACTTTAAATTTGATCCCCTTTTTATCCACAATCGAGACCACTCCATAAGGATAAATTTGTTCAATTGTGTATGGTCCGGTCCATCTCGATTTCAATTTGCCTGGAAATAGTCTCAATCTTGAATTAAAAAATCAAAACTTGTTGTCCAACTTCAAAATTTCTTGGCTGGATGTGTTTATCATGCCACCTCTTCGTTTTTTCCTTGTATAACTTGGCATTTTCATAAGAAAATAATCTCAGCTCATCCAGTTCAGAAAGCTGCAACATTCTCTTGTTTCCAGCAGCATTCATGTCCATGTTGAGATGCTGCAGTGCCCAGTTTCTGAAATTTCCAGCAATTGTTCATCAGGAAAATGTTCATTAATTGGGATCTGGAATCCCTCTTGTTGTTCCAATCGAGACAAATGATCAGCCACTTGATTTTCTACTCCCTTCTTGTCCTTGATTTCCACATCAAATTTTTGTAGGAGTAGAATCCATCTAATGTGCCTTGGTTTTGACTCCTTCCTTGCAAGTAAATATTTGATGGCAGAATGATCGGTGTAGACTCTCACTGAGCCTCCGTGCGTGTCTTGCTTGCATAATAGATTGAATGAAAAATTTTGTTATGCCGCTGCCCCAAAACTGCACCTACTGCATAGTCACTAGCATCACACATTAGCTCAAATGGTAAATTCCAGTCAGGTGCTATGATAACGGGGGCTGAAATAAGCTTTTGTTTGAACTCCTCAAATGTTGCGGCAAAGGCTCCATCAAAAGAAAACACATTATCTTTTTCTAATAATTTACATAATGGCTTAGATACCTTTGAAAAGTCTTTGATGAATCGTCGATAGAAGCCCGTATGTCCCATGAAGCTTCGAATGTGTTTCATAGTTGTTGGGGTTGGTAGTTTTTCAATCACCTCTATCTTGGCTCGGTCTACTTCAAGACCTTTCTTTGAAATCCGGTGTCCCAACACAATTCCTTCTCTAACAATAAAGTGACACTTCTCCCAGTTGAGGACTAAGTTGGTGTCCTCACAACGTTTAAGCACCTTGGCCAAATTCTCTAAACATTCATCAAAAGAATCTCCAAATACGGAGAAGTCATCCATAAAAACATCTAAGTACTGCTCCACCATATCTGTGAAAATGGCCATCATACAGCGCTGGAATGTTGCTGGAGCATTGCAAAGTCCGAATGGCATTCTTCTGAATGCAAATGTGCCGTAGGGACAAGTGAAGGTTGTTTTGTCTTGGTCTCCCGGTGACACAGCAATTTGGTTGTACCCTGAATAACCATCCAGAAAACAATAATACTCATGTCCAGCTAACCTGTACAACATTTGGTCAATGAAAGGCAATGGAAAGTGGTCCTTCCTCGTGGCTTTGTTGAGTCTCCTATAATCAATGCATATGCGCCATCCCGTGACTGTTCTTGTAGGAATCAATTCGTTGTCTTCATTTGTTACCACAGTGATTCCTCCTTTCTTGGGCACACATTGAATAGGACTTACCCAAGAACTGTCAGAGATGGGGTAGATGATTCCAAAATCCAGCCACTTGATGATTTGTTCCTTCACCACTTCCTTCATAATTGGATTCAATCTTCGCTGCCCTTCTATGAATTTTTGGAAGCTTCTTCCAAACTGATTTTGTGCATGCATAAGGTTGGACTTATGCCATTAATGTCAGCTAAGGTCCAGCCCATAGCTCTCTTGTGTTGCCTTAGTACTCCAAGCAATTTCTCCTCTTGTGCAGCATCAAGGAAGGCTGAAATGAAATGATCAGGCAGTGTTGAATCTGCCCCTAAGAACCCATACTTCAAATGCTGTGGCAATTGCTTCAATTCCAGCTATGGTGGTTCTTCACCTGAAGGTTTTGTTATCTTTAAATCTCTAGAAGACAGCTCCAAGGATTCATATTGAGCTCGAAATCTGAACTTTTGGGGGCTTCCTTCTACCCAAGCTGAATGTGCTTTGGTCTCCATATTGCCATCCTCATGCAAACTTTCCTCCATTAATGCATCCGTTACATCCTCACCTTGCTCTTCATCTTTTTCTTCCCAAGAATCACGGGTGGAAATCTGAAAACACTCCTCACCTTCATCATGGAATTTCATGGCTTTGAATACGTTGAATGTGACTTTTTCGTTCTGAAATCTCATGGTTAGCTCCCCTTTCTGCACATCAATAAGAGTCCTTCCTGTAGCTAGGAAAGGTCTTCCTAAAATAATGGGAACTTCCCTGTCTACTTCATAATCAAGAACAATAAAGTCAGCTAGAAAAATAAACTTATCCACTCTTACCAGGACATCCTCAATTTTCCCATCGGGGTGAGCTAGAGACCTATCCGCCAATTGCAATGTTACCGTCGTAGGTCTTACCTTTCCTATGCCCAACTGTTTGAAAACTGACATAGGCATCAAGTTGATGCTAGCACCAAGATCACACAAGGCCATACCACAATATGAGTCCCCCAATAGAACAAGGAATATTAAAACTCCCCGGATCTTTCACTTTAGGGGGTAATTTATCCTGCAAAAAGAAACTACATTCTTTGGTTAGTGCAACAATTTCATATTCTCCCAACTTTCTCTTCTTTGTAAGGATATCCTTCATAAACTTGGCATAGTTGGGCATTTGTTCGATTGCTTCTACCAATGGAATGTTGATGTGCAGTTGCTTTAAAATGTCCAAGAACTTCTTGAACTGCTCATCTTGTTTCTTTTTGGCAAACCTCTGTGGAAAAGGCATGCGTGGTTGTACTGGTTTGCTCTCTGGAATTTTGCATTGCTGCAGCATTGGAGATGCTGCAGCATTCGGCTGTTCTGGAACACTGTTTTGCTGCAGCATTTGCGATGCTGCAGCATTCGGCTGTTCTGGAATGCTATTTTGCTGCAGCATTTTCGATGCTGCAGCATTTGGCTCCCCTGATTTTTTTTCAGCTACTGGAATTTCTGCATTCTATCTGGACTCACTGGTCTTCTCAGCTTCTCCAGACTTCATTTTTGGCTCGTCCAGTATTCTGCCACTTCGTAGTGTTACCGCTTTGCAATGTTCATTTCTTCTCTCCTTGGATTTTCTGTATCGCTCGGAAGTGATCCTTGTGGCCTGCTCCTCATCTCTTGGGCTAGCTGCCCCACCTGGTTTTCCAAGTTACGAACAATAGATGATAGTCCTTGCATGGTTGTTTCTGTTCTTGCCATAAAATCTCTCATCATGTTTTCTAAAGTGTTTGAAGGTGGTGGTTGTTGTAGAAGTCTTAGGGAATACGGGAACAATTTCAGCCTCTACACTTCATATGCTATCCCGTTTTTAACATTTGAAACATCACTGGTTTCAGCTCGAACTGGGCTGCAGTCATCTCTGGTCTTCCAATGCTTGGATTCAATTCATTAAACATAGGGACAACATACTGTCAGATAGCATGGTCCCCATCATCTGCCATTACTACAGGATTGTAGATGGGTTCAGCTTGGTAACTCATTGTTCTGCCATGACCGCCTTATCTGTAGTTTTCTTCTTCTTTCTTAACGATTTAGTTGTTCTCTCAATTTCTAGATCTAGTGGCAGCAATGTAGATTGAGAGTCCTTTCGCGTTTTACTCATGCAAAAATCAGCACACGTTAAAAATATATGATATACACAAGCTGAAAATTTGACAAATAATTCAGATCAATAAACTCACAAAAAACAGTTCAGCCCATGCATAATTTATTTGTACCTCATACAATCATCTAAATAATCTCATAAGCTCAAGAATGAGTATAAAAACAAACTGAAAAATAAAAGTAACCAAATGCAAACAATCAATATTTACAATCAAATTTACTCCAAAGTCCCCGGCAACGGCGCCAAAAACTTGTTGCGTTGTGTGCGTGTGTCACAATTTGTAAAGATAAAGAAAATAGAGTAAATCAACGCAATCTTAACAAGTGCAAGTATACACCGGTCAACAAGTAATATATGTACCTAAGTACAAGATTATCGATCCCACAAGGACTATGTATGCCAATTACAAATGCAAATACGATTGTACAAATGGTTAAAAGAATAAAAGAATAAAGAATGATGAATCATGAATGGAGAGTGGTCTAATGCTACGGAATTTCTACTCCTAACTACAGTTAACAGTTAAAAGTCTACTGCTAAGCTACTGCTGCAGCAACTAAAATGCTGCAGCAACCGAAATGCTGCAGCAATTCTACCTAACTACAGTTAACAGTTAAAAGTCAGCCTACTGGAAATTACCACAAGAGTACTGCAGGTAATACAATGCTGCGGCATTTATGCCAAAAATGTAAGTACAAGCCAAAGATGAATCTAAGTATACAAAGCATGCTTTCAGTTCCATATCAGTGCTATAGCATGTCTGGTTTCACGCAAACTACTTGATCTACTAGTCTAGATCCCCGATAACATACCTTGGACCTAGCGCAACGCTAGGCAGGGAATGTACCGCTGTTCATGCAGTTTTCAATCCACTGCCATATGATTACCGCTGTTCACGTAGTTCTCAATTATAGCGCCACGTAATTCTAATGCAATTACATGAATAAACCAAGCATTGCCCCATACAAGCATTAAACATAAAAACAGCAAGTAATGTTGCAGCATACTTATCATCATAGTCAAAACAGTGTATTCAACATGCTCATACTTAACTACACCACAACATCGTCAGGTTAAAGATATATATTATGCTGAAACGAATCATGGAAAACAAGAATCAACGTAATAGGAAAGATAGTCCCTAGGTCCGTAGTGACACCAATCAACAGAGTCAAGCCTAAGACGGAAAACAAATCACTCCCAAACATTTTAATTAACCCTTGAACCAAGAATCATGAAAGACAAGGACTAAAGTAATAGGAAAAACAGTCCCTAGGTCCTTAGTCACACCAATCAACGGAGTCAAGCCTAAGACGGAAAACATATTACTCCCAAAACATTTTTAATCAATCCTTGAATACATGTAAACATTCTCATATTACAAAGAACATTTGATTACAAAACAGTAGTAACTTGAAGAAATGGAGAGAGGATTACTCTGGATCGGAGATCACCCTACTGCCCAAATCGGTTTAATCAACGTACTGCTGCCCTTCGTTTCCTCTGCTTGATGCTGCTGCCTTTCTACTGCTCAGCTGATGAATGTTGCAGCAAGTCACCCTGCTCACTCTTAGGTTCTTCCCTCTCAAAAGTTAGTCTAAAAAACTAAGAAAAAACTATCCTATTCTCAAATGGCCAAAAGCCAAAACTGAACTACTCTCTCCCGTGCCCACTGTCCATAATTCCCTTATTTTTCTTTCCAAAAATTCCAGCAAAATAAAAAATTAATTTGCAGCTGTCTTCTGGAATTTTCTTGTCATCTTCCACTGAATGCTGCAGCATTTGCAGCCGAATTTCTATCTTTTTTTTCCTATGGTTGCTGCAGGATTTCAGCAGCATATTCCAGCAGCACATTCTTGAAATTCTTGTCTTTTTTCCTATGATTGCTGCAGGATTTCAGCAGCATATTCCAGCTGCACATTCCAGCTACTTTCTTGAAATTCTTTTCTTTGTCTTCTACTTTCTTGTCCACCTTGTCTACAAACAAACATATATATATATAATGGATAGGACAAAGGAATAATATGCATAGTATGTCCACAAGTGTCCAGCTGGATTTTGAGTGACAAATAGTGTGTGGTGTGTATTATATATATATATATATATATATACATATAGATATATATATATATATATAGATTTATTATATATATATGTATAGATGCAAATTTTCCCCACATTCATCACTTTCCTCTCGGTCATTTTATCCAACAATGTCAACCATCCACATTCTCTTTTTACCCTTGTCACAATAAGTCAATTCAAATAAATTCCCAAATAACAAATAATACAACTTATCCACATGTTGAGAAATTTATTCAATTAAATTGACTTTTAACCATAAATCCACATTTTTAGGTAAAAAGAGAGAAAATATCAAATCAACACATTTTTATTCCATTTTCCAAATAAAGTCAATTAGTTTCCGAATAAAATGTGGTAAATTAGATGTAATAACTCTATTTTTCTAGAGTTATCACTTACATGTTGAAAAAGTAACCAAATAACTTCTTATTTCAAGATTCAAGTGCATTACTTGCGTTGAAATTCAAACCAAATATGACTTAAATTTGATCAACAATAAAACGGTACATTCATTATATTTGATTCATTTAAATGTTATATAACAACTTTTGTGCCTTACATATTGAAAAAGTAACCAAATAACTTCTTATTTCAAGATTCAAGTGCATTACTTGCGTTGAAATTCAAAACAAATTACACCTAAATATGATGAACTTTGAAGCGTTACATTCGTTATATTAGATTCATTGTAATGTGATTTAACTACTTTTGGGCCTTACATGTTGAAAAAGTAACCAAATAACTTCTTTTTTCAAGATTCAAGTGCATTACTTGCGTTGAAATTCAAACTAAATATGACTTAAATTTGATCAACAATAAAACGTTACATTCATTATATTTGATTCATTTAAATGTTATTTAACTACTTTTGTGACTTACATGTTGAAAAAGTGACCAAATAACTTCTTATTTCAAGATTCAAGTGCATTACTTGTGTGGAAATTCAAATCAAATTTGACCTAAATTTGATGAACTTTGAAGCGTTACATTCGTTATTTTAGATTCATTGGAATGTGATTTAACTATTTTTCTGCCTTACATTTTGAAAAAGTAACCAAATAACTTCTTATTTTATGATTCAAGTGAATTACTTGCGTTGAAATTCAAACCAAATTTGATTTAAATTTGATCAACAATAAAACGTTACATTCATTATATTTGATTCATTTAAATGTTATATAACTACTTTTGTGCCTTACATGTTGAAAAAGTAACCAAATAACTTCTTATTTCAAGATTCAAGTGCATTACTTGCGTTGAAATTCAAACCAAATTTGACCTAAATTTGATGAACTTTGAAGCGTTACATTCGTTATATTAGATTCATTGTAATGTGATTTAACTACTTTTGTGCGTTACACGTTGAAAAGGTAACCAAATAACTTCTTATTTCAAGATTCAATTGCATTACTTGAGTTGAAATTAAAACCAAATATGACTTAAATTTGATCAACTTTTGATACGCAAAAATCGTATCACTTTTTTAGCATGTTTTTATGTATGATTTATGGTGAAATTGATAGGAAATTGATCTTAATTGATTGTTATTTACTCAATTTCACATTTTTTATGATTTTGGAAGTGTCAGGTGAAAAGTAGACGAAAACAGCAAATTTTGGGGTAAAAATGCAATTTTTGGAAATGTTGACTTGGTCAACGGTCCAGGACGGGGGTCCGAATTCAGGACGGGCGTCCCGACCCAGTCAGACCACCAGGACGGGCGTCCCGAGCCGCAGAAGCTGTCCCACATCGAATTTTTTGGAATTTTCACTCCAGAAAGCTGCTATAAATACCCCAGGCCTCCAGGAGTTGAAATCATCCCTCTCCACTCGATCTGAGTCATTAAGTGGTTTCCAGTGTACAATTTTCCAGTACACAACTCACTCAGAGACTCGGATCTCAGTTTTCTTTCTTATTAGTGTTTGTTTTAGTTTCTGAGAAATAGTCTCAGATCTTAGGCTTCTATAGGTTCGTTTCTAGTGTTCATAGAACACCCGGGATTTCGTTAGGAGATCCTAAGAGAGCTCTAGGCGTTCGAAGAGTCAGTCCACAGGGCTAGGCTTAAGCCCAGGATGTAAGGTAAAGTCTAGCTACTAGGCTGAGGAAGCGTCCTCCGAAGGTTCTGGTGAGTAGAGTCGTAGAGAGTCGGGTCAAGCAATACGGCATATACAGCAGTACGCTCCATCGGCGAGACTTCGTAAAGGGTGAATTCTTTATGGCATCGGTCCCCCTGTCCCTCTCTTATATGTTGTTATTGTGTTTGTCCAAATAACAGTTCTGAATACCAGATTATGATTTTTATGAATATTGTTAGATATGTTGAAGTTATTATGTTTTTCTAGAAATAGCCACCTGCTAAATATTCACTGTCTGCATGTTTAATGTGCTCTTTTAAACTAACGTTAGGGTTATAGACAATTCCTAACCACGGTCTAATCATAACCTGTTTAGTTTAACAGGCATCAATTAGTATTGGTGTCTGCCATGCTAGATAAAAACATGCTGAACACCCTGCTTGTTAAAGTAGTCTAGGTAGGAGTCGAGCTGAGTCCGATTATGCCGGCGGCTAGGGCAAGCGGTATGATCCCCGAAGTGACATAGGGCTTTCATGGATGCCTTCGTCCCGAACCGTGAGAGGGCCGTCATTAAGGTAGGGCGGTTTTTAGAGACCTCGGATGTGGTACGCCTTTAGACACAGAACATAGTTGCAATCCAGGCTAAGCTGCATCTAAAATACTCGAAGACAGGTCAATCAACATATAGGAACAGTATAGCATAGAATCAGAACTCATCTTTAAAACACTTTTAGGATTGATTAGACTTGAACCTGGTGGAGAATGGATCACCCTCTCATCAAAGATATTGATGAAGATTGCATAACTGGATCACAAGATAAGAGTTAGGATAAGAGGCTAGTTACTACTAAGCCGTTGCCACTTCCCTGGGAGTACGATATTTATTTAATAAAACCGTAGATACTTTCCAATAGACTAGCTACACGATAGGTACTCTGCCTTAGGTTCTGGCTGATTAAGTGACACCATAGAGACTAAATGTGACAATTAGTCAATCACAGTCCATAATTATTCATAATCAACATAGGGTAAAATAACACCTATTTAGCATGTCGGTCGGAAACCCATCAACTTTAAAACGTAACATTCATTATATTCGATTCATTTAAATGTTATATAACAACTTTTGTGCCTTACATGTTGAAAAAGTAACCAAATAACTTCTTATTTCAAGATTCAAGTTCATTAGTTGCCTTGAAATAAGAACCAAATATGACTAAAATTTGATCAACAATAAAACGTTACATTCATTATATTTGATTCAGTTAAATGTTATTTAACTACTTTTGTGCCTTACATGTTTAAAAAGTAACCAAATAACTTATTATTTCAAGATTCAAGTGCATTACTTGCGTTGAAATTCAAACCAAACTTGACCTAAATTTGATGAACTTTGAAGCTTTACATTCGTTATATTAGATTCATTGTAATGTGATTTAACTACTTTTGGGCCTTACATGTTGAAAAAGTAACCAAATAACTTCTTATTTCAAGATTCAAGTGCATTACTTGCGTTGAAATTCAAACCAAACATGACTTAAATTTGATCAACAATAAAACGGCACAATCATTATATTTGATTCATTTAAATGTTATTTAGTTACTTTTGTGCCTTACATGTTGAAAAAGTAACCAAATAACTTCTTATTTCAAGATTCAAGTGCATTACTTGCCTTGAAATAAGAACCAAATATGACTTAAATTTGATCAACAATAAAACGTTACATTCATTATATTTGATTCAGTTAAATGTTGTTTAACTACTTTTGTGACTTACATGTTGAAAAGTTGACCAAATAACTTCTTATTTCAAGATTCAAGTGCATTACTTGTGTGGAAATTCAAATCAAATTTGACCTAAATTTGATGAACTTTGAAGCGTTACATTAATTATATTAGATTCATTGTAATGTGATTTAACTATTTTTCTGCCTTACATTTTGAAAAAGTAACGAAATAACTTCTTATTTCATGATTCAAGTGAATTACTTGTGTTGAAATTCAAACCAAATTTGACTTAAATTTGATGAACCTTGAAGATTTACATTCGTTATATTAGATTCATTGTAATGTGATTTAACTACTTTTGGGCCTTACATGTTGAAAAAGTAACCAAATAACTTCTTATTTCAAGATTCAAGTGCATTACTTGCGTTGAAGTTAAAACCAAATTTGACCTAAATTTGATGAACTTTGAAGCGTTACATTCGTTATATTAGATTCATTTTAATGTGATTTAACTAGTTTTGTGCCTTACATGTTGAAAAAGTAACCAAATAACTTCTTATTTCAAGATTCAAGTGCATTACTTGCGTTGAAATTCAAAACAAATTACACCTAAATATGATGAACTTTGAAGCGTTACATTCGTTATATTAGATTCATTGTAATGTGATTTAACTACTTTTGGGCCTTACATGTTGAAAAAGTAACCAAATAACTTCTTTTTTCAAGATTCCAATGCATTAGTTGTGTTGAAATTCAAACTAAATATGAGTTAAATTTGATCAACAATAAAACATTACATTCATTATATTTGATTCATTTAAATGTTATTTAGCTACTTTTGTGCCTTACATGTTGAAAAAGTAACCAAATAACTTGTTATTTCAAGATTCAAGTGCATTACTTGCCTTGAAATAAGAACCAAATATGACTTAAATTTGATCAACAATAAAACGTTACATTCATTATATTTGATTCAGTTAAATTTTATTTAACTTCTTTTGTGCCTTACATGTTGAAAAAGTAACCAAATAACTTATTATTTCAAGATTCAAGTGCATTACTTGCGTTGAAATTCAAACCAAACTTGACCTAAATTTGATGAACTTTGAAGCGTTACATTCGTTATATTAGATTCATTGTACTGTGATTTAACTACTTTTGGGCCTTACATGTTGAAAAAGTAACCAAATAACTTCTTATTTCAAGATTTAAGTGCATTACTTGCGTTGAAATTCAAACCAAATATGACTTAAATTTGATGAACTTCGAAGCTTTACATTCGTTATATTAGATTCATTGTAATGTGATTTAACTATTTTTCTGACTTACATTTTGAAAAAGTAACCAAATAACTTCTTATTTCATGATTCAAGTGGATTACTTGCGTTGAAATTCAAACCAAATTTGACTTAAATTTGATGAACCTTGAAGATTTACATTCGTTATATTAGATTCATTGTAATGTGATTTAACTACTTTTGGGCCTTACATGTTGAAAAAGTAACCAAATAACTTCTTATTTCAAGATTTAAGTGCATTACTTGCGTTGAAGTTAAAACCAAATATGACTTAAATTTGATCAACAATAAAACGTTACATTCATTATATTTGATTCATTTAAATGTTATTTAACTACTTTTGTGCCTTACATTTTGAAAAAGTAACCAAATAACTTCTTATTTCAAGATTCAAGTGCATTAATTGCGTTGAAATTCAAACCAATTTTGACCTAAATTTGATGAACTTTGAAGCGTTACATTCGTTATATCAGATTCATTGTAATGTGATTGAACTACTTTTGGGCTTTACATGTTGAAAAAGTAACCAAATAACTTCTTATTTCAAGATTCAAGTGCATTACTTGCGTTGAAATTCAAAACAAATTACACCTAAATTTGATGAATTTTGAAGCGTTACATTCGTTATATTAGATTCATGTAATGTGATTTAACTACTTTAGGCCTTACATTGAAAAAGTAACCAAATAACTTCTTTTAAAGATTCAAGTGCATACTTGGGTTGAAGTTAAACCAAATTTGACCTAAATTTGATGAACTTTGAAGCGTTACATTCGTATATAGATTCATTTTATGTGATTAACTAGTTTTGTGCCTTACATGTCGAAAAAAGTAACCAAATAACTTCTTATTTCAAGATTCAGAGCATTACTTGCGCTGAAATTCAAAACAAATTACACCTAATATATGAATTTGAAGCGTTAATTCGTTTATATAGATTCATTGTAATGTGATTTAACTACTTTTGGGCTTACATGTTGAAAAAGTAACCAAATAACTTCTTTTTCAAGATTCCAATGCATTAGTTGTGTTGAAATTCAAACTAAATATGACTTAAATTGATCAACAATAAAACATTACATTCTATATTTGATTCATTTAAATGTTATTTAGCTACTTTGTGCCTTACATGTTGAAAACGTAACCAAATAAACTTGTTATTTCAAGATTCAAGGCATTACTTGCCTTGAAATAAGAACCAAATATGACTTAAATTTGATCAACAATAAAACGTTACATTCATTATATTGATTCAGTTAAATTTTATTTAACTTCTTTTGTGCCTTACATGTTGAAAATTAACCAAATAACTTATTATTTCAAGATTCAAGTGCATTACTTGCGTTGAAATTCAAACCAAACTTGACCTAAATTTGATGAACTTTGAAGCGTACATTCGTATATTAGATTCATTGTACTGTGATTTAACTACTTTTGGGCCTTACATGTTGAAAAAGTAACCAAATAACTTCTTATTTCAAGATTTAAGTGCATTACTTGCGTTGAAATTCAAACCAAATATGACTTAAATTGATGATGAACTTCGAAGCTTTACATTTGTTATATTAGATTCATTGTAATGTGATTTAACTATTTTCTGCCTTACATTTTGAAAAAGTAACCAAAAACTTCTTATTTCATGATTCAAGTGGATTACTTGCGTTGAAATTCAAACCAAATTTGACTTAAATTTGATGAACCTTGAAGATTTACATTCGTTATATTAGATTCATTGTAATGTGATTTAACTATTTTGGGCCTTACATGTTGAAAAAGTAACCAAATAACTTCTTATTTCAAGATTTAAGTGCATTATGCGTGAAGTTAAAACCAAATATGACTTAAATTTGAACAATATAAACGTTACATTCATTATATTGATTCATTTAAATGTATTTAACTACTTTTGTGCCTTACATTTTGAAAAAGTAACCAAATAACTTCTTATTTCAAGATTCAAGTGCATTAATTGCGTTGAAATTCAAACCATTTTGACCTAAATTTGATGAACTTTGAAGCGTTACATTCGTTATATCAGATTCATTGTAATGTGATTGAACTACTTTTGGGCTTTACATGTTGAAAAAGTAACCAAATAACTTCTTATTTCAAGATTCAAATGCATTACTTGCGTTGAAATTCAAAACAAATTACACCTAAATTTGATGAATTTTGAAGCTTTACATTCGTTATATTAGATTCATTGTAATGTGATTTAACTATTTTTCTGCCTTACATTTTGAAAAAGTAACCAAATAACTTCTTATTTCATGATTCAAGTGGATTACTTGCGTTGAAATTCAAACCAAATTTGACTTAAATTTGATGAACCTTGAAGATTTACATTCGTTATATTAGATTCATTGTAATGTGATTGAACTACTTTTGGGCTTTACATGTTGAAAAAGTAACCAAATAACTTCTTATTTCAAGATCAAGTGCATTACTTGCGTGAAATTCAAAACAAATTACACCTAAATTTGATGATTTTGAAGCTTTACATTCGTTATATTAGATTCATTGTAATGTGATTTAACTTTTCTGCCTTACATTTTGAAAAAGTAACCAATAACTTCTTATTTCATGATTCAAGTGAATTACTTGCGTTGAAATTCAAACCAAATTTGACTTAAATTTGATGAACCTTGAAGATTTACATTCGTTATATTAGATTCATTGTAATGTGATTTAACTACTTTTGGGCCTTACATGTTGAAAAAGTAACCAAATAACTTCTTATTTCAAGATTCAAGTGCATTACTTGCGTTGAAATTCAAACTAAATATGACTTAAATTTGATCAACAATAAAACGGTACATTCATTATATTTGATTCATTTAAATGTTATTTAACTACTTTTGTGCCTTACATGTTGAAAAAGTAACCAAATAACTTCTTATTTCAAGATTCAAGTGCATTAATTGCGTTGAAATTCAAACCAATTTTGACCTAAATTTGATGAACTTTGAAGCGTTACATTCGTTATATCAGATTCATTGTAATGTGATTGAACTACTTTTGGGCTTTACATGTTGAAAAAGTAACCAAATAACTTCTTATTTCAAGATTCAAGTGCATTACTTGCGTTGAAATTCAAAACAAATTACACCTAAATTTGATGAATTTTGAAGCGTTACATTCGTTATATTAGATTCATTGTAATGTGATTTAACTACTTTTGGGCCTTACATGTGGAAAAAGTAACCAAATAACTTCTTTTTTCAAGATTCAAGTGCATTACTTGCGTTGAAGTTAAAACCAATTTTGACCTAAATTTGATGAACTTTGAAGCGTTACATTCGTTATATTTGATTTATTTTAATGTGATTTTACTAGTTTTGTGCCTTACATGTTGAAAAAATAACCAAATAACTTCTTATTTCAAGATTAAGTGCATTACTTGCCTTGAAATAAGAACCAAATATTACTTAAATTTGATCAACAATAAAACGTTAAATTCATTATATTTGATTCAGTTAAATGTTATTTAACTACTTTTGTGACTTACATGTTGAAAAAGTGACCAAAGAACTTCTTATTTCAAGATTTAAGTG
>JAPHNG010000034.1:0-15000 GCA_027405835.1 Asclepias syriaca
GCACTTCGAATTCGATATGATAATGATAAAATTTTGCATTGTTTTTCAAAACATTAGATTATGTATCGAGAGAGTAGTATGGGAGAAAGGGTATTTCCGATTTTCTCTTATTTATCGGGAGCCCAACTCAGCGTCACAAACCTTTTTTGTTCACACCGAAAGGCTCTTAAAAAGATTTCTATTATGTTTGTTATGCAGTTATGCAAGGAGTGCGAAAAAAAACAGGATTTTTTCTTTGATTGGCTCAAAAAGAAACTTTGGGATTGCTGAATCACAAACAAAAACAAAATGAATATATTAAAGTAATTAATATTAATATAAGGCAACGGAGCCATCATAGTAGTTTTTAACTATTCCAAAAGGAAGGGTGGCCATTTGATCATTTAGACCACCAGGGTCTGGTATATTTTACTTTTCCCTTTCTTGGAGGGTAAGGGTCAATTTTATTGTAAAGCCGTATGCATATGCAATGCATCAAAGATGCCCGTACGGTTGTTCAATTCTATCTATTATATTAGTCTTTATCTTTCTTTTCTCTTCGCTTTATCATGCGAGATAGAAGAACTTTTTATTATGTTATATCATCAGGGTAATGCTGCATCAACCTGGTAGTAAGTTACCACCGGAGGATACTACTGCATCCGAAGCGCGAGAACTAGCGATCCTGCGTGAAAGCCTCACAAAGGCTTATGCAGAAAGAACGGGGAAACCCTTGTGGTTTATAGCCGAAGACCTAGATAGAGATTCTTTTATGTCAGCAACAGAAGCAAAAGCTTATGGAATTATTGATCTTATATCAAGTGAGGAGAAGTGATGATCTTGTAGCAGGTGAATGAAAATAAGCTGGAATACACAATTTGAGATTTTATCTATGATTTTACTATTCTAAGAACTAGAAGTAATTCAGACTTCTCCGGTTTGGATCAGATCAATCTAAACCAGCCCATTATGTATACAATTCAGCATGCCAACTATTAAACAACTTATTAGAAATACAAGACAGCCAATCAGAAATCGAACGAAATCCCCCGCTCTTCGGGGATGCCCTCAACGTCGAGGAACATGTACTCGGGTGTATGTGCGACTCGTTTATATCATACCATGAGCTGGTACAAAAGCAATAAAAAACTTTCCAGTATCAATGATCAGTACCGGGGAATAGTATAGAATGTACGAAGGGACTCCATTCACTATATATAAAAAAAAAAAGAATAATAAAAGCTATCACATTCCTACATTGTGTATAAATTTTATGGGTTCCGTTGGTGCAAATCTCAAGTTAAGATGAGAAGCAATTCTCCATTGGTAGCAAATGGTTAGCCATTAAGCGGAGGAAATCTTTTTTTTATTTACTTTCTTATTTACTTATTTAACTTTAACTTATTTATTATTTAATTTAACTTAAAAAATTTACTTTTAACTTTTAAATGAAATAATAAATAAATAAAGAAAGGTATAAAGATTAAGCTCCTACTCTGGCAAAAACGGACTAAAAGGGTCAGCTACCCAGCTAACTTTCGTAATTAAATACCGTTACTGTATAGGTAGATCTCATTGTGAAGGGCCTATTGCTGGATAATTCAGGGGTAGAGCCAAAAAGGGTGAACTATACAAGTTACCAATAACGTTGATTAAATGAAGTAAAGGCTCCGGTGTATAGAGAAGACCTCACCGTTTAGGAAGTCACCATAGAAACGAAGGAACCCGCTATTTCTTTATCTATTTTTTTCTATTTTTCACACCTATAGCACAATATAATTTCTTATTTCGCATTGAAATGCCTAAAAAAAAAAGAAAAAATCGCGGTCAGGAAGGTTATAGTAGCCAAAGCCCTTGGAATTTTTATTTTATACATTGGAAAAATCCGTTTTGTTCTTAATAGATTAGGAAAGGGGAAAAGAATAACTCAAAGAAAAGAAAAAAATTAGTTATTCGGTGGAAGTTTCATCTATTCAATGACTAGAATTAGACGGGGATATATAGCTCGTAGACGTAGAACAAAAATGCGTTTATTTGCATTAAGCTTTCGAGGGGCCCATTCAAGACTTACTCGAACTATTACTCAACAGAAAATAAGAGCTTTGTTTTCGGCTGATCGAGATCGGGGCAGTCAAAAGAGAAATTTTCGTCGTTTGTGGATCACTCGGATAAACGCAGTAATTCGCGAAAAGTCGGTATACTATAGTTATAGTAGATTAATACACGATCTGTACAAGGGCCGGTTGCTTCTTAATCGTAAAATACTTGCACAAATAGCTATATTAAATAGAGATTGTCTTTATATGATCTCCAACGAGATAATAAAAGAAGTAGGTTATAAAAAGTCCGTCGGAATAATTTAAACGAAGTTTCCCGGAGAATTAACTCCGGGAAGGTAGAGTAGAAATTACTGGGATAAAATATGCTAAAATAGTCAAAACGAATGAACACACTCAGTAGAAAAAGCTTTCTCCAATTCTTTTTTTTTGTTTTTCTTACGACCCGATAATCTAATCTGGACTCTCGGAAAAATACCAATCTGCCTTTGAGTTCGGATTCAAATTCTGATTCCATTAAAATTATGATTCCAAAATAAGCCTAGTTATTTCTGGTTCTGGTTCTAAGACGAGTAGTTCTAGGGATCGACCCCTTTCTTTCAACCTTTTTATTATTGCGAAAGGGTAACAAAGATAAAATACGAGCTTGTTTTATAGCAATAGTAATTAATCGTTGTTGTTTCAAGGTCAATCTATTCACTCGTCTAGATAATATTTTCCCTTGTTCACTAATAAATCGACTAATTAAACTTATATTTCTATAATCAATCCGATCGCCCGATTGAATCGGGGGCAAACGTCTACGAAAAGATCGCTTGGATTTAAGAGGAGGTCGTTTGGATTTATCCATAGTTTGTTTTAGTTTATTCCTTATCTTTATCTCGAAAATCCTATTTCTTAATTCTAATTTTGAAAGTCACGGATATAGGATTTGTTTATTTTGTATTTAAATATGTTATATAATGTTATTTTTTCCCCTTCCTTTGAAATTGGAAAGGGTAACATACAGGTATTCAGTTCGCCCTATTTCTTTATCTCTCCATGAATTGTATATTTGTAACAATGCGGACAGAATTTTCTCAATTCTAATCGATTAGGTGTCTTGTGACGGTTCTTTTGAGTAATGTATCTGGAAATGCCTCTTGATACCCCATTAACCCCGTTTCGGACACAACTGGTACATTCCAAAATCACCGTTACTCGGACATCTTTACCCTTGGCCATGAGCCTCCTTTGGATTTTTATTTATTCAACTCTTCTACCACACGAAGAAGAGGAAAGGGAGGAAAACAAATAGAAATTACTAACTTGAAATCTAATTCTAAAAAAACGATCAAAGTACATACTAAATTTAATAGTAAATTAAAGTCATAGTAAATAAAAAAAAATAATAAGTAATACAAAACTAATAAGTAATACAAAGAGTTAGAAACTCTATTTCAAATCGAAATACAGTATTTCATTTCTCATTTAAATATCTTGTATAATACTCTTTCCTTAGACCCACATTTTCTCTTCTACTCCCCCATCCCTTTATTATTTATTATTAATATTCATTTTTTTTATTGAACCCGAGCCTCGCCTATGTTGAATCCACTCTTATTTTTTCCCTTTCCTCCCTTATTTTAAAAATAGAAAAAAAGGAAAAAAGAGAAAAGAGTAGAGGGGGTTTAGTCACAGATATTTTATTCTATCTTTAACCTTCTTCATTCCTTCCCATCTCAATAACTAAAATGAAAAAAAGGGGAATGTCAACGCATCCGGAAAAAAACGATTAATCTCTATCAATAGACCTGCTAAAGCCCCGAACCATAGCGTACTTAGTACTGGTGCCACAGAAAGATATGTTTTTAAATC
This sequence comes from Asclepias syriaca, assembly GCA_027405835.1. Classification (NCBI taxonomy): domain Eukaryota; kingdom Viridiplantae; phylum Streptophyta; class Magnoliopsida; order Gentianales; family Apocynaceae; genus Asclepias; species Asclepias syriaca. Next base: position 3,894 of record JAPHNG010000034.1, read on the forward strand.
TCGCATCGAAAACCCTCCTTTTTTTATTGTAATACAAAAATAGGTAGTTAAAGATCACTTATAGTTGTACACGTAATCCATAAGATTCCTCTAATATTAATATATTCCATTTTGTACAATGGTGCAGTAAAAGTAAATAGGATTTTTTCTTTTCTTAAAACAGAAAAAAAGCATCTCCCCCTTACCGAGCATTTGTGAAAAATACTCATTTCTTTTTTTATATGTATACAAGTCTTTTACTATTATTATATGTTAATATATGTTATATTATTATTTAACTATTATTAATATTAAATTATTAATTAATATATGTTAATATATGTTTATTATATGATATGTTATAAATGAGACAAAAAAAAGATGAACTGGGCAAAAAATTGTGTATATCAACGGAGGAAATAACGATATGGAAAACAAGACAGGAATTCTCTACAATGACACTGTAGAGCAATGGAAGGGATGTGGCGCAGCTTGGTAGCGCGTTTGTTTTGGGTACAAAATGTCACGGGTTCAAATCCTGTCATCCCTACCTATTACTGCTACGTTGAGCAGTAACGAGGGATCGTCTGAGATCGATTTAAATTGGGCATAGTATTTCAATAATACTATGCATCTGGGGTAATCCTTTTCTTTACAGTCTTATCTATTCATATAAGAAAGCGCTCTTAGTTCAGTTCGGTAGAACGTGGGTCTCCAAAACCCAATGTCGTAGGTTCAAATCCTACAGAGCGTGATTTTTTTATTCTTAGATCAAATTAGACTGAAATGGATTCAGTAACTTTTGCACAGCAATAGGAATTTGCCCTCCTGTGGATTAAATAAAAAAGGAGGAGGTTGATAAAACAAAGAGATGTTAATCAAAGGTCCAACTGATCACCACGTCTGTATTGTAAGTATGCAGTTACGAATAACCCAGCCAAAGTAATAGGAATTAGACCTAAGACGATTCCAAATAGAAAAACTTCAATCATTTCAATTTGTTTGAAAGAAAAAAAAGAGGTAATATCTATACCTATATACTAATCCAAATTGGCATGAATCTCAATGACCAAGAATTGACAATTGAGACCAAGAATTGACAATTGACGCTGTAAGTAACTATAGACTAGTTGGAATCTCACGGAAAGATTTATTATTCATTTCAAATATGAATTTTAAATAAGTCGTATCTTGCTTAAACCAATAAACAGAGCGGAGGTTATAGTTAAAGCCGCTAATAGAAAACCAAAATAACTAGTTATTGTAAGCATAAAGGATCTAAATGAAATATTTTTTTCTACATATGTTTAGAAAGCACTTACCTAAGTTTCCATTTTTTCAAAATAAGAGGATACGCAAAAATTTCAAAGAAGCTCGATTGAAAGTTTGTTATTCATCTATCATTATAGACGGTACTAACAAAGATAAAGATAAAGTGGCAGGTATATAAAATGAAATTGATTCATCATCTGTAATATCTATCCATCTTTCGATTTCAATCAACCGCTTCATTGAGTAACTCTTAGATAAACTAATAAAAGAATAAGTAATAAGAATAAGAGTTGGGCCGTGTAACTTCATTTTTGAGCATTTCGTCTATTTTTGAAAATTCTAGCGAATCTATTGTCGATTTTCGAGCGAAGAGTAAACTTATAAATTGACTTTCAATTTAACTCATTAGAGTCAGCAATAGGTTCATTCGCGTAATATGGAATATCTTGAATGAATGAGACCAAAAAAGTTATTACATGATCACTCAAAAATTCTTTTTTTTTTTGTTTTTAAGAATTTTAATTTATTATCGTTTAGGGGTTGCACGTTTTATCTTTCCATATTACAAAACCTACCTCACCCCCGTAGCTGGGCCTTTGGTTCTCGGTCGAATACAAGAATGCATCACAACTATTGATTCCAATTATTTTATTCTTTCTTTTCTTTGTTTGATAGAATCCGATCTACTATACTTATTTGACTTATTTGTTACTGGACGATTCCCATTTTTCAAAAAAAAAAAAAAAAAAAGATTCCAACAAAAAATTGCTTCTACAACTCTGAAGGGTAAATTTCTAGATCTCGCATCTGCGGGAATATTCTAATCTCTTGCATTGCATTGGACGAATTTTCTATTGAACGGAGCATCGTTTTACATCAATAAAGAAGATGTAAAGCAAAAAGGGAATTATTTAGCACCCACTTTCGATACTGATTAAACGAAAATTTCGTTGCTGTGTCAGAAGAACTATACTGATTCGGTATACTCTAAAGTCGGTACCATATTGATGATCCTTCGGTTCATTCTCATTTACTGATCGCATCTTTGACTCTACCCTTTGACTGTACAAGTATATGTGGAGCTCAGCATGTCTGGAAGCACAGGAGAACGTTATTTTGCTGATATTATTACCAGTATTCGATACTATCATAGCATTACTATACCTTCCCTATTCTATTCATTGCGGGTTGGTTATTTGTCAGCACCGGTTTAGCTTATGATGTGTTTGGAAGTCCTCGGCCAAACGAGTATTTCACAGAACAGGGAATTCCATTAATAACTGGCCGTTTTGATCCTTTGGATGATGAATTTAGTAGATCTTTTTAGGAAATGACTATAGATCGAACCTATCCAATTTTTACAGTACGATGGTTGGCTGTTCACGGTCTAGCCGTACCTACCGTCTTGGGATCAATATCAGCAATGCAGTTCATCCAACGATAAACCTACATCCGAATGATAGAGCTATGACACAATCAAACCCGAATGAAGTTGAATTGAATCGTACCAGTTTCTACTGGGGGTTATTACTCATTTTTGTACTTGCTGTTTTATTTTCCAATTATTTTTTCAATTAATAAAACGAAAGAGAAGAAATAAGAATTCTAGGCATTCTCTTAGCGCATTCGGAAGGGTCTCATTTTATAATTATCCATGACTGTTTATGTCTCTAGCACGAACACTTGATGAAATGTGGAGGGAAGTGGGGTAAATGGCCGATACTACTGGAAGGATTCCTCTTTGGATAATAGGTACTGTAACAGGTATTCTTGTGATCGGTTTACTAGGTGTTTTCTTTTATGGTTCATATTCTGGATTGGGTTCGTCCCTCTAGTAATCGAATGAATTGAGTTGTAGATATCAAAGCATAAGAACTCAACGGGATTTCCTTCTTTGTTTGTCTGATTCAAGGGGGAGGGGCCCGTTGAGTTCTTAAGAATCATACTCTTTTTTTTTGTCTAAATGAGAAATCCCTTTTCTTCGGTTTCAAAAAACTCCACTTTCTGGTGATGCTTTTGAAAAATGAACTCCAGTGATTGATTCAGAACACCGCCTCCCTGAGAGTATCTATCCGTACTTTCATTTAGAAGTTAGAAGAAAGAAGGAATAAGGAATCACTCAATTTCGTGGAGGCGGGATGATAGAATCTATATTTTGTAGATTAGATATCGGGTAAATACTTTCTATACTATTCTATAATATAACTTTACTCCTTATTTGCATTTTGACTCTTTTTATTTTAGTCTCTCATAAAAATGCAATTTTTTGAAGTTCATTCAATAAGTTATATTTAATGAATTGCCCTCTTGTTTTTTTATTTGCCTACTACTTCTCATACTTACAATGTTTCGTAAAAAAGCAAAAAGGGTTCCGGTAAATCTCTAAAAAAAGACTAGGAATATTTGAAAAAGCGCATCAAGAATCATTACTCTTCGGCACAAGAAGGGGGTGTATCAAATTCCCTTTCTTGTGCCGAAGGATGGGAATATGAAAAATCCCTTTTACAAACTTGATGTCAATAAATTCGCAAGTCTAGAAATTCATTTCAGCCAATTGAACCTTCTCGAACTGTTTCTTTTTAAGAACCAAAAAGATTTGTGCCAAAATAACAGATGCCAAGAAGAATACAAGGCCTTGGACACGTAATGGATCTTGAAGTACTATTTCTGTATCCCCCTGACCAAATCCGCCCACATTAGGATTACTCGTTAATGGTTGATCAAATTTCAGGGATTCCCCCTCTGAAATAAGAAGTTCTGGTCCTGGGGGGATAATATCAACCACTTGACGTCCATCCGGATCTGTTATGGTTATTTCATATCCCCCCTTTTTTCTTTTCGTATGATTTTCCTTACTATACCCGCTGCTGTAGCATTATAAACTGTATTGTTACTCTTGCTCCCGTCAGGATAAATCTGACCCCTTCCCCTGTTCCCGCCTACATATATAGGATATTTTAAGAAGTGAACATCTTTTTTAGTAGCGGGGTCAGGGGAAAGAATAGGAAAGGCAATTTCACTATATTTCTGACCGGGGACAGGGCCTATCACAAGAATATTTTTTTTATTAGGGCGATAGCTCTGAAAAGACAAATTTCCTATCTTTTCTTTCATCTCGGGAGAAATACGATCGGGGGGAGCTAATTCAAAACCTTCCGGTAAAATAAGAACAGCCCCTACATTCAAACCCCCTTTTTTACCATTAGCAAGAACTTGTTTCAGTTGCATATCATAAGGAATTCGGACAACCGCTTCAAATACAGTATCAGGAAGTACCGCTTGCGGTACCTCAATATCCACGGGCTTGTTAGCTAAATGACAATTGGCACATACAATACGCCCCGTCGCTTCGCGTGGATTTTCATAACCCTGCTGTGCAAAAATGGGATATGCATTTGAAATGGCCGTCTGAGTTATGATATATATCATGAGCGATACGGAAATAGATCGAGTAATCTGTTCCTTTATCCAAGAAAAAGTATTTCTAGTTTCCATGGTTCAACCGTTGATACCAAAATTTCTACAATAGATGGGGTAAGTCACTAATATAGTTCCCTATCCACGATTCTGTTAGTTACTGGAATAATATAGGATTCAGCCTGAAGATAAAAAAAGAAAGCATAAATTTTCAACGCTTTGTTTATGTACAACTACAAAGTTGCAAACCTTCGAATTGGATTCGATTAATATGAGTGGATCCGTTATCAGTCATTCAACGAATGATAAATAACTACAAGTGACGGAGATACGCGATTTAAATAACGAAAAATCCAATATTTAAAAACTGTATCAAGAATCACTGGAAAAGTGGAAACAAGACCCGATATTATTTGATCATTCTGAACAAATCCAAAATCTTTGTAGACAGAGCCAATCAGTAATTCCCAACCGTGGGGTGAATGGAATCCGATACATAAATCGGTTAATAAAAGAATACAAAAAGCTTTGACTGTGTCGCTTAGGTTATATAGGAATTCCTGGGCCCAAGAGTTAAGAATAACAAGTTCTTCGTTACCCAAAATAGAATAACCACTGAGAATAACAAAACAGATTATGTTTATTGAGAAGTGAAAAATCGTATGGATACGATCTTCGTTGTGTATCTTGATTAATTGGATCGTTTCTTTTTGTATTCCTCGAGGTATAGGAAGCTTGTGTAGACGTGTCTCCGAGTATTCTTCGATCATTTCGTCCAAGACGAGGAGGTCCTCTAATTCTATGAATTTTTCTAGAATACCCCTTTCTTGAATATCATTCAAAAAAATTTCGGATTGCCCGGCATTCCACGAATGAGTAACCCAAGATTCCAGACTTTTTTTAAATGAGAGAGAAAGCCACCAAGGAAAAAATACTATATATACAAGAGGAGTGGATGCTTTCTTTTTGGACATTTTTTCATCTGTGAATTGTTAATCAACCCACTTCATTCATCGACTCTATGTGATCGAATCCTTCTTTCACGCATGGAGTTCTATACAAGGTATGGAACCTATTAATTTAATCTATTTTATTTGTGATTTTTTGATTAGTCTTTTAATCTCGAAAGACTAGAGAAAAAGTAGCAAAACAAGCCGGAAATTGGCTAGTTATCATTATTAAGAAATCTACTTCTTCTTTTTGTCTTGGTTATTAAGGAACACAAAAGAAAGGAGAAAATAAAACGTCGAGTGACAAAAATAAATAATTCTATTTTGTAATTGTTCCGCCCGCTTTGGCTCGAAATGACCCTTCTGATGAAACTTCACTTAGGTTATAGGTTATGTTATAGAAAAAAAAAAGGATTCTTGCATTTTTGCAAACCCCCATTTCCCATTTTTTTTGTCAAAATACTTCTATTGGTACACGCAAGAAACGGGACAATTCACCAGCTTTTTGTGCAGTTTGCAATGAAGTCAAATTCTCATCAAGACGAGTTAAGGGAATGGCTCCCTGGCCCCGGATGTCCATATAAACGACACCACGTTTATAATTATCCTCTTGAACTTTTATTATAATGGACAGAATATCTTTTATAAGGAATCGGCGGAATATGCGACGATTTTTTCCAGGAAATCCCCACCGAAAAATGCACACTATGCCTTTCTTTCTATCGAATCGATCATAACCGCTGCCTACATTCCAGAAAATTGTGCACCACAAATAGAAACTAATAAAGAGACCCGCGATCCCGTAGAAAAACATCACGCTACCTTGTTGAAAAAAAATGATTTCCTCACACGGAAAAAAAGGTATTAAATTTCTACCAAGATAACTGGAAGTTCCAACCAATATGAACCCTAATGAACCTAAAAAAAGGATAAAGGCCCAGAAGAAATTACTTATTTTTCGAGACTCCATTTTAAGTTCTATCCGTATATGTTCTGATTGCCAAATATGTTCTGATTGCCAATTCATACTTGATCCGATTTTATTTTATTGGAATCGAGAGAAACTCTCAAATTAATTTGACTTTACCTTTTTTGTTTTGTTTCCGAAGTAACTCTCATCAACTAGCACTAGTTTGATGTGAACCTTTAGGAGTAATTCATCAAATTACTTAGATCTAATCTAAACTAAAAACTCAAAAAATAACATACCCTTCATATGATCCCACTATACATATAGATCCGACGACTTTTTATTTCAGCCATCCAGCGATCCTGGTCGATTTGAAAACGGCTAGAATTCATTTACCCATATATTATTATGTTTCTGCAGGTATAAGAGTCCTTTACTTTCTGTCTTTATGTTTGGCAGAAATCACATGTTATATCATATTTCGCTAAATAGATATCTGTGTTAGTTATGATGTAAGTCTAAGTTTTTGAAAAAAAAAATAGAAGAGATGGGGTCCATCAGGTCTAAACAATCTTGTTTTCTTGAACATGAAGAGATAAAGAAGCCATTGCAATTGCCGGAAAAACTAGGCCTACTAAAGGCAAAAAAAGCGGGAAGGTTCATAGAATGGGTACCTCGATTTATTGTTCGTACCTGTTATTATTATAAATAAAGATATCTTATAATAATTATAATTCAGAATTTGCATTATTATTTAACAACTATATTCAATCCTTAGTATAGATCTAAGTATCTATATATCTATATCTAAGTGAGGATATAGAATAAAACGTAGAGCTAACTAAATCAACTTATTCATCTTTGTACAATTAGATCTTAGGTCGCCAAACAAAATTCCTATTTCCTTGAATTCTGAATAAACTAACTACTCCTTCGCTACAAATAATTGAACTTAGCCCTCTATTTGGTTTTGATTTGTATTTTTAGTCAAAGGAAAGAAACCGTGCATATTTAATAACTCAGTCAGAACAGTTTTTAAAAACTTACGTGGTACGACTAGGTCGAATGATCCCTTCTCGAATAAAAATTCAGTCTCTTGCACACCTTCGGGTACTTCTATCTTCAATGTTTGTTCAATTACTCTTTTACCCGCAAACGCAATGCAAGCATTGGGTTCGGCAATAACGATATCAGCCAACGTACCAAAACTAGCCATCACCCCACCAGTAGTAGGAGATGCAAGGATTGATATATAAAATAACTTTTTATTTGTTTGATAATCATATAAAGCAGAGGATATTTTAGCCATTTGCATCAAGCTCACACTTCCTTCTTGCATGCGCGCCCCCCCGGAAGCACACACTATAATAAGGGGTAGAAATTGATTGGTAGCGTATTCAATCAAACGGGTGATTTTTTCCCCGACTACAGATCCCATACTGCCTCCTATAAACTCAAAATCCATAACCCCAACTGCTATGGGAATGCCATTTAGTTCGCCTATGCCTGTTTGAATAGCGTCGGGTAATCCCGTCTTTGTTTGATAAGCATCAAGACGATCTTTATAAAATTTGTATTCGCATTCGTATTTGTTTTCATTTTCGTATTCGGTTTCATTTTTGTTTTCGGTTTCATTTTCGTTTTCGATTTCATTTTTGTTTTCATTTTCGCATTCGGTTTCATTTTCGTTTTTGTTTTCCTTTTCATTTTCGTATTCATTTTTGTTTTCCTTTTCATTTTCGTTTTTGTTTTCATTTTCGATTTCATTTTTGTTTTCGGTTTCATTTTCGTTTTCGATTTCATTTTTGTTTTCCTTTTCATTTTCGTTTTTGTTTTCATTTTCGTATTCATTTTCGTATTCATTTTGTTTCCTTTTCATTTTCGCATTCATTTTCGTATTCGTATTCATTTTCGTTTTCATTTTCGTTTTTGTCCCCTGAATTTGAAATTAATTCAAGAAATTCAATGGGATCTATAGAGACCATGTCTTCGTCCATAGCACCCCAAGTATCCGGATCGATCGAAAGATCTAGTCTATCTGGACTATTCATTTTCAAATGCCATTCACAGGATTCACAAATATTCAGTCTTTTTCTTAAAAGTCTCTTATAATTTAATTCGTCACAATTCTCACATACAACCCACAAATGACCAAAATCATTAGGACGATTTTGAATACCGTCTCCCTCATTCACATCCTTTTCACAGGAGTAACAAATATTCCTGTTGTCTTTTAAAAAGGTACGCAAATTGGGTTCCTGACAATTCTTACATACAACCCACGCCGGGTGCCCTACAGTATTTCCAGTATTTCTATCATTAGAACTCTCTTCTCCATCATTAGAACTACCTTCTCCACCATTAGAACTAGCTTGCGCATCGATATCATTCAAACTATTTGCTCCATCATTAGAACTCTCTTCTCCATCGTTAGAACTATCTTCTCTATCATTAGAACTAGCTTGCGCATCGATATCATTCAAACTCTCTTCTCCATCGTTAGAACTATCTTCCGCATCAATATCATTCAAACTATCTTCTCCATCGTTAGAACTATCTTCTCTATCATTAGAACTATCTTCTGCATCGATATCATTGATATTATTCCACCTATCGATGATATCGATGATATCATTCAAAATCAAAATATATTGCGCATCCATATCGCTATAATTCAAAAGACCTTCCATATCGATATCATAAAAATCATCTTTGGTATCATCAAAAACAGTTTCTAAAATACCTTGTATAGCGTCTAAAATATGTTCTAGAGTTAAAGTGAAATCAATATGTTTATCTTGCGCATCGATATCATTAGAACTATCTTTGATAGCATTCATACGAGCTTCGAGCTCTTGTCGAATTAAATCACGATCTTGTCGAAATAACTCACGACTTTGTCGAAGGAACTCACGATCTTGCGCATCGAGATCATTCAAAGTATCGAAGATAGCATTCATACCAGCTTGGAGCTCTTGTCGACGGGACTCACGATCTTGCTCATCGCTATCATTCAAACTATCGAAGATAGGCTTCATACCAGCTTGGAGCTCTTGTCGAAATAACTCACGATCTTTCGCATCTCTATCATTAAAATAATCTTCTCCATCATTAGAACTACCTTCTCTATCATTAGAACTACCTTCTCCACTAGCTTGCGTGTAGGTTCGTATACCCGCCGAACCCTCTGTTTCCCCATTATTTTGATTTTCACGACAAATGGCCCTATAAATGTAACTAGCACTGCAAGTATCGAGATCAATTCCAGCGAATAATTGGAATTCAGACCGAAGATAACTGTTAATGCAACTATTAATACAATTATTCCAACTATATTGAGTACTGTAACTAGAATCGTCACGACCCCCACAATTCTGAATATTTTTAGTTGTATCTTTTCTATTCGAATCTTCAATTCCACCGGTATTTTCAATAGGACCAAGACTGCCCATTGATTTATTTGATTTATTTAGCCCGCACCTGCGCGCTAACTCCTTTTTAAACAAAAACCATCGCCTTTCCATAAAGTTCTCTTGCCCCCTATTTAGATAAAATTACAATAGATGAATAGTCATTGGAAATAGATGAATAGTCAGTTGATCAAAAATTCTTTATTTGAATATCTTCTTTCCTATTACACTAAATATAGAAACCCAATCGCTAGCATTGTTTATTAACTAATAATAAAAAAAAGAAAAATGGGAGTATTGAAAAAAAAAATTATCTTTTTTGGAAATCCGCAGTAATACTTCCCTATACACTACTATACACTATATATGAATATGATATGAGGGAATCTCTTGTCATTATAAATACAATGATAAAGAGCACTTTTGCTTATGTCGTATCAAATTCGCATCGAAAAAAAAATCGTTTCTAAATCATTTTTTTCGTCAAATTTTGCCTAATCCCAATAACGTAATAATTTCAGGCCCTAGTCCACCAATATGGAAATAAAAAGGCAACGAGAATAGAAATATACAGACAAGACAAAGACAGGAGGAGGGAGGAGTAGAAAGAATTGTGCTACTTGGCTTGATTCAGGAAAACTGCAGGATATAAAAGAATAGACCAATCCCAAAGATCCGTAGATTTATTGGGGATCCAAGACAACAATAGAAAGATTTGAGCCTTAGATTTTTTATTTCAAATCTTCTATATCTAGATAAGTATGTATTAATATTCAAATTATTCAAATTTGTTATTAAATATAAAATTTATTATTAATTATTAAATAATAATAATAAATTTAAATAATAATAATAAAAAAAAAAAAAGAATCTTTGTCTTTGTATTCGGCTCAATCCTTTTAGGAAAAGATTGGGCCGAGTTTAATTGCAATTCAACTAAGATAACAAAAAGTAATTACAAAGTATCCACTGCTTTAAAATTAAATCTGATCTCCTTCCATACCTCACAAGCAGCCGCCAGTTCAGGACTCCATTTGCTAGCCTCACGGATAATTTCATTACCCTCAACAGCAAGATCGCGCCCTTCATTACGAGCTTGTACACATGCTTCTAGAGCTACTCGATTCGCTACGGCACCTGGCGCATTACCCCAAGGGTGTCCTAAAGTT
>JAPHNG010000034.1:20000-22247 GCA_027405835.1 Asclepias syriaca
ATTAATATAATATATTAATAATAGAATATAATACTATAATATGTATTACTATAATATGAAAAATAGAAAACAAAATGATTAAGGAAAATTAAAATACAAAAAATGCAATTGTATAATTTTTTCATTATTGTTTGTTGCTTCGAACTGTCGGGTTGGTTAATCGAAATCAAACTTATGGGAATAAGTTTATTCACGGCAAGCTTTTGTCATTAATCTTGGGGCATTAATCTTGAGGGTAGGGGTGAGTTTCATATTCAAAGAGTTCTTGATACTCCCTTTCTTTGGTATAGCCAATGTTCGTGAATTTTTGAAGTCAAAATCATGACACGAGTCACCCTGTTAAAAACCCAATGGATCTAGAAAGGACCTGTCGTGCGTGTGTACAAGTTCAAAAATTGAATATCTTTGGTAAGTCTCATTATTGACAATGTCAAATAGGCTCGCCATATATCCTACCTAGACCTAGCGAAGCGAGAGGGGTAGTCTGTCTTCTTTTTTTCTATTCAAGGCCCTCCGATAGGATACTCAAAAAAAAGAATATACCAACACCAAGATATTCTAAATTGAATTTCTAGCCAGTCTCTTGCTTGTTATTATTCTAAATCACTAAGAATAAAAAAACCAAAGGACTACCGATTCTATTCATAAAAATAGAAATCTATAAAGAAAAGGAATTGAATTTCAATAAATCAAACTAAATTAGCAATTCAATTTAAAAAATGGAAAATTAGAATTAAAATTAATTAAATTAATTAATATTAAATTATTAATAAATAAATAAATAATATAAATAAATAAATAATATTTAATAATATTTATAAATAATAAAAAATAATACTATAATAAAAAAAATGAAGTTCCAAATTACCCAAATTACAAGGGGAATTCATATTTATTTTGAATTCCTTTTCTTCTTTACAGAGGTGAAAATAAGAGAATTTTTATATTTGTATCAGAATAAGATATAGATCTAAAGTTATACTAACTACAAAAATCGAAATAAGTATAATCGAAATAGGATTTTTACTTGAAATGGGATAAGTAAACAAAGGAAACTGGTCAATTCGATCAAAATGAATTCTTGTTTTTATTTTGACTAACCAGTTATGGATGACTTGACAATTCGAATCGAGCAATTCGGTATATTTTCCACGTTCATGGGAGTACGTCTATGTTTCTGCTTTACGAATATGATATTTTTTGGGCATTTCTAATAATATCAAGTCTTATTCCTATTTTGGCTTTTTTAATTTCCGGAGTTTTAGCCCCGATTAACAAAGGACCAGAGAAACTTTCTAGCTATGAATCGGGTATAGAACCAATGGGCGACGCTTGGTTACAATTTCGAATCCGTTATTATATGTTTGCTCTAGTTTTTGTTGTTTTTGATGTTGAAACGGTTTTTCTTTATCCCTGGGCAATGAGTTTCGATGTATTGGGTCTATCCGTATTTATAGAAGCTTTCATTTTTGTGCTTATCTTAATTATTGGTTTAGTTTATGCGTGGCGAAAGGGAGCATTGGAGTGGTCTTAACCCCTGAATAGTCAGACAATACAAAGAAAAAAAAAGATGGAGACTGTTATGAATTCTATTGAGTTTCCTTTACTTAATCGAACGATCCAAAATTCAGTTATTTCAACTACATTAAATGATCTTTCAAATTGGTCAAGACTCTCTAGTTTATGGCCGCTTCTCTATGGTACCAGTTGTTGCTTCATTGAATTTGCTTCCCTAATAGGGTCACGATTCGACTTTGATCGTTATGGACTAGTCCCAAGATCGAGTCCTCGACAGGCAGATCTAATTTTAACAGCCGGAACAGTAACAATGAAAATGGCCCCTTCCCTAGTAAGATTATATGAGCAAATGCCTGAACCAAAATATGTTATTGCTATGGGAGCCTGTACAATTACCGGAGGTATGTTCAGTACTGATTCTTATAGCACTGTTCGGGGAGTTGATAAGCTAATTCCTGGTATGTCTATCTGCCGGCGCCCACTAAACCGGAAGCAGTTATAGATGCTATAACAAAACTTCGTAAGAAATATCTCGAGAAATCTATGAAGATAGAATTAGGTCTCAACAAGCGAATCGGTGTTTTATACCAATCACAAGTTTCGCGTTGGACGCAGTATTCATACTGGAAATTATGATCAAGGATTCCTTTATCAACCGCCATGGACTTCTACTTCAGAGATACCTACTGAAACCTTTTTCAAATATAAAAAGTTCAGTATCTTCCCATG
>JAPHNG010000039.1:0-17599 GCA_027405835.1 Asclepias syriaca
AAAGTAACCAAATAACTTGTTATTTCAAGATTCAAGGACATTATTTGCGTTGAAATTGAAACCAAAATTGACCTAAATTTGATGAACTTTGAAGCGTTACATTCGTTACATTAAATTCATTTGTGATTTAACTACTTTTGTGCCTTACATGTTGAAAAAGTAACCAAATAACTTCTTAATTCAAGATTCAAGTGCATTACTTGTGTTGAAATTCAAACCAAATTTGACCTAAATTTGATCAACTTCGAAGCGTTACATTCGTTATTTTATATTCATTTAAATGTTATTTAAATACTTTTGTGCCTTACAGGTTGAAAAAGTAACAAAATAACTTGTTATTTCAAGATTCAAGTGCATTACTTGCGTTGAAATTCAAACCAAATTTGACTTAAATTTGATGTACTTTGAAGCGTTACATTCGTTATATTAGATTCATCGTAATGTTATTTAACTACTTTTGTGCCTTACATGTTGAAAAAGTAACCAAATAACTTCTTATTTCAATATTCAAGTGCATTTACTTGCGTTGAAATTAAAACCAAATATGACTTAAATTTGATAAACCTTAAAACATTACATTAATTATATTAGATTTATTGTATTGTGATTTAAATACTTTTGTGCCTTACATGTTGAAAAAGTAACCAAATAACTTTTTATTTCAAGATTGAAGGCATTACTTGCGTTGAAATTTAAACCAAATTTGACCTAAATTTGATGAACTTTGAAGCGTTACATTCGTTACATTAAATTCATTCGTGATTTAACTACTTTTGTGCCTTACATGTTGAAAAAGTAACCAAATAACTTCTTAATTCAAGATTCAAGTGCATTACTTGTGTTGAAATTCAAACCAAATTTGACTTAAATTTGATCAACTTTGAAGCGTTAAATTCGTTATTTTAGATTCATTTAAATGTTATTTAAATACTTTTGTGCCTTACATGTTGAAAAAGTAACCAAATAACTTCTTATTTCAAGATTCAAGTGAATTACTTGCGTTGAAACTCAATCCAAATTTGACCTCAATTTGATGAACTTTAAATCGTTACATTCGTTATATTAGCTTCATCGTAATGTGTTATTACTACTTTTGTGCCTTACATGTTGAAAAAGTAACCAAATAACTTCTTATTTCAAGATTCAAGTGCATTACTTGCGTTGAAATTCAAACCAAATTTGACCTAAATTTGATGAACTTTAAATCGTTACATTCGTTATATTAGATTTATCGTAATGTGGTTTAACTACTTTTGTGCCTTACATGTTGAAAATGTAACCAAATAACTTCTTATTTCAAGATTAAAGTGCATTACTTGCGTTGAAATTGAAACCAAAATTGACCTAAATTTGATGAACTTTGAAGCGTTACATTCGTTACATTAAATTCATCTGTGATTTAACTACTTTTGTGCCTTACATGTTGAAAAAGTAACCAAATAACTTCTTATTTCAAGATTCAAGTGCATTACTCTCATTGAAATTCAAACCAATTTGACCTAAATTTGATGAACTTTGAAGCGTTACATTCGTTATATTAGATTCATGGTAATGTGATTTAACTACTTTTGTGCCTTACATGTAGAAAAAGTAACCAAATAACTTCTTATTTCAAGATTCAAATGAATTACTTGCGTTGAAATTCAAACCAAATTTGACCTAAATTTGATCAACTTTGAAGCGTTACATTCGTTATATTAGAATCATTGTAATGTGATTTAACTACTTTTGTGCCATACATGTTGAAAAAGTAACCAAATAACTTCTTATTTCAAGATTCAAGTGCATTACTTGCGTTGAAATTAAAACCAAATATAACTTAAATTTGATCAACTTTAAGACATTACATTCAATATATTTGATTCATTTAAATGTTATTTAACTACTTTTGTGCCTTACATGTTGACAAAGTAACCGAATAACTTCTTATTTCAAGATTCAAGTGCATTACTTGCATTGAAATTCAAACCAATTTGACCTAAATTTGATGAACTTTGAAGCGTTACATTCGTTATATTAGATTCATGGTAATGTGATTTAACTACTTTTGTGTCTTACATGTAGAAAAAGTAACCAAATAACTTCTTATTTCAAGATTCAAATGAATTACTTGCGTTGAAATTCAAACCAAATTTGACGTAAATTCGATGAACTTTGAAGCGTTACATTCGTTATATTAGATAAAATGTAATGTGATTTAACTCATTTTTTGCCTTACATGTTGAAAAAGTAACCAAATAACTTCTAATTTCAAGATTCAAGTGCATTACTTGTGTTGAAATTCAAACCAAATTTGACTTAAATTTGATCAACTTTAAAATATTACATTCGTTATATTAGATTCATTGTAATGTGATTTAACTACTTTTGTGCCTTACATGTTGAAAAAGTAACCAAATAACTTCTTATTTCAAGATTCAAGTGCATTACTTGCGTTGAAATTCAAACCAAATTTGACCTAAATTTGATGAACATTAAATCGTTACATTCGTTATATTAGATTCATCGTAATGTGATATAACTACTTTTGTGCCTTACATGTTGAAAAAGTAACCAAATAACTTCTTATTTCAAGATTAAAGTGTATTACTTGCGTTGAAATTCAAACCAAATTTGACCTAAATTTGATGAACTTTGAAGCGTTACAATCGTTATATTAGATTCATCGTAAAGTGATTTAACTACTTTTGTGCCTTACATGTTGAAAAAGTAACAAAACTCTTTTTTCAAGATTCAAGTGCATTACTTGCGTTGAAATTCAAACCAAATTTGACCTAAATTTGATGAACATTAAATCGTTACATTCGTTATATTAGATTCATCGTAATGTGATATAACTACTTTTGTGCCTTACAGGTTGAAAAAGTTACCAAATAACCTCTTATTTCAAGATTAAAGTGCATTACTTGCGTTGAAATTCAAACCAAATTTGACCTAAATTTGATGAACTTTGAAGCGTTACATTCGTTATATTAGATTCATCGTAATGTGATATAACTACTTTTGTGTCTTCCATGTCGAAAAAGTAACCAAATAACTTGTTATTTCAAGATTCAAGGGCATTACTTGCGTTGAAATTGAAACCAAAATTGACCTAAATTTGATGAACTTTGAAGCCTTACATTCGTTACATTTAATTCATTTGTGATTTAACTACTTTTGTGGCTTACATGTTGAAAAAGTAACCAAATAACTTCTTATTTCAAGATTCAAGTGCATTACTTGCGTTGAAATTAAAACCAAATATGACTTAAATTCGATCAACTTTAAAACGTTAAATTCATTATATTTGATTCATTTAAATGTTTATTTAACTACTTTTGTGCCATACTGTTGAAAAAGTACCAAATATCTTCTTATTTCAAGATTCAAGTGCATTACTTGCGTTTGAAATTAAAACAAATATGACTTAAATTTGATCAACTTTAAAACGTTACATTCATTATATTTGATTCATTTAAATGTTATTTAACTACTTTTGTGTCTTACATGTCGAAAAAGTAACCAAATAACTTCTTTTTTCAAGATTCAAGTGCATTACTTGTGTTGAAATTCAAACCAAAGTTTACCTAAATTTCATCAACTTTGAAGCGTTACATTCATTATATTGATTCATTTAATTGTTATTTAACTAGTTTTGTGCCTTGCATGTTGAAAAAGTAACCAAATAACTTCTTATTTCAAGATTCAAGTGCATTACTTGCGTTGAAATTCAAACCAAATTTAACCTAAATTTGATCAATTTTGAAGCGTTACATTCGTTATATTAGATTCATTATAATGTGATTTAACTACTTTTGTGCCATACATGTTGAAAAATTAACCAAATATCTTCTTATTTCAAGATTCAAGTGCATTACTTACGTTGCAATTCAAACTAAATATGACTTAAATTTGATCAACTTTAAAACGTTACATTCATTATATTTGATTCATTTAAATGTTATTTAACTAGTTTTGTGTACATGTTGAAAAAGTAACCAAATAACTTCTTATTTCAAGATTCAAGTGCATAATTTGCGTAGAAATTCAAACCAAATTTGACCTAAATTTGATCAACTTTGAAGCGTTACATTCGTTATATTAGATTCATTGTAATGTGATTTAACTACTTTTGTGGCTTACATGTTGAAAAAGTAACCAAATATCTTCTTATTTCAAGATTCATGTGCATTACTTGCGTTGAAATTAAAACCAAATATGACTTAAATTTGATCAACTTTAAAACGTTAAATTCATTATATTTGATTCATTTAAATGTTATTTAACTACTTTTGTGCCATACATGTTGAAAAAGTAACCAAATATCTTCTTATTTCAAGATTCAAGTGCATTACTTGCGTTGAAATTAAAACCAAATATGACTTAAATTTGATCAACTTTAAAACGTTACATTCATTATATTTGATTCATTTAAATGTTATTTAACTACTTTTGTGTCTTACATGTCGAAAAAGTAACCAAATAACTTCATTTTTCAAGATTCAAGTGCATTACTTGTGTTGAAATTCAAACCAAAGTTTACCTAAATTTCATCAACTTTGAAGCGTTACATTCATTATATTTGATTCATTTAAATGTTATTTAACTAGTTTTGTGCCTTACATGTTGAAAAAGTAACCAAATAACTTCTTATTTCAAGATTCAAGTGCATTACTTGCGTTGAAATTCAAACCAAATTTAACCTAAATTTGATCAATTTTGAAGCGTTACATTCGTTATATTAGATTCATTATAATGTGATTTAACTACTTTTGTGCCATACATGTTGAAAAATTAACCAAATATCTTCTTATTTCAAGATTCGAGTGCATTACTTACGTTGAAATTCAAACCAAATATGACTTAAATTTGATCAACTTTAAAACGTTACATTCATTATATTTGATTCATTTAAATGTTATTTAACTAGTTTTGTGTACATGTTGAAAAAGTAACCAAATAACTTCTTATTTCAAGATTCAAGTGCATAATTTGCGTTGAAATTCAAACCAAATTTGACCTAAATTTGATCAACTTTGAAGCGTTACATTCGTTATATTAGATTCATTGTAATGTGATTTAACTACTTTTGTGCCATACATGTTGAAAAAGTAACCAAATATCTTCTTATTTCAAGATTCATGTGCATTACTTGCGTTGAAATTAAAACCAAATATGACTTAAATTTGATCAACTTTAAAACGTTAAATTCATTATATTTGATTCATTTAAATGTTATTTAACTACTTTTGTGCCATACATGTTGAAAAAGTAACCAAATATCTTCTTATTTCAAGATTCAAGTGCATTACTTGCGTTGAAATTAAAACCAAATATGACTTAAATTTGATCAACTTTAAAACGTTACATTCATTATATTTGATTCATTTAAATGTTATTTAACTACTTTTGTGTCTTACATGTCGAAAAAGTAACCAAATAACTTCTTTTTTCAAGATTCAAGTGCATTACTTGTGTTGAAATTCAAACCAAAGTTTACCTAAATTTCATCAACTTTGAAGCGTTACATTCATATATTGATTCATTAAATGTTATTTAAAGTTTTGTGCCTTACATGTTGAAAAAGAACCAAATAACTTCTTATTTCAAGATTCAAGTGCATTACTTGCGTTGAAATTCAAACCAAATTTAACCTAAATTTGATCAATTTTGAAGCGTTACATTCGTTATATTAGATTTATATAATGTGATTTAACTACTTTGTGCCATACATGTTGAAAAATTAACCAAATATCTTCTTATTTCAAGATTCGAGTGCATTACTTACGTTGAAATTCAAACCAAATATGACTTAAATTTGATCAACTTTAAAACGTTACATTCATTATATTTGATTCATTTAAATGTTATTAACTAGTTTTGTGACATGTTGAAAAAGTAACCAAATAACTTCTTATTTCAAGATCAAGTGCATAATTTGCGTTGAAATTCAAACCAAATTTGACCTAAATTTGATCAACTTTGAAGCGTTACATTCGTTATATTAGATTCATTGTAATGTGATTTAACTACTTTTGTGCCATACATGTTGAAAAAGTAACCAAATATCTTCTTATTTCAAGATTCATGTGCATTACTTGCGTTGAAATTAAAACCAAATATGACTTAAATTTGATCAACTTTAAAACGTTACATTCATTATATTTTATTCATTTAAATGTTATTTAACTACTTTTGTGGCTTACATGTTGAAAAGGTAACCAAATAACTTCTTATTTCAAGATTCAAGTGCATTACTTCTGTTGAAATTGAAACCGTATTTGACCTAAATTTGATGAACTTTGAAGCGTTACATTCGTTATATTAGATTCATGGTAATGTGATTTAACTACTTTTGTGTCTTACATGTAGAAAAAGTAACCAAATAACTTCTTATTTCAAGATTAAAGTGCATTACTTGCGTTGAAATTCAAACCAAATTTGACCTAAATTTGATGAACTTTGAAGCGTTACATTCGTTATATTAGATTCATCGTAATGTGATTTAACTACTTTTGTGTCTTACATGTCGAAAAAGTAACCAAATAACTTGTTATTTCAAGATTCAAGGGCATTAC
Source organism: Asclepias syriaca (assembly GCA_027405835.1). NCBI lineage: Eukaryota > Viridiplantae > Streptophyta > Magnoliopsida > Gentianales > Apocynaceae > Asclepias > Asclepias syriaca. Next base: position 6,561 of record JAPHNG010000039.1, read on the forward strand.
TTGCGTTGAAATTGAAACCAAAATTTACCTAAATTTGATGAACTTTGAAGCGTTACATTCGTTACATTTAATTCATTTGTGATTTAACTACTTTTGTGCCTTACATGTTGAAAAAGTAACCAAATAACTTCTTAATTCAAGATTCAAGTGCATTACTTGTGTTGAAATTCAAACCAAATTTGACCTAAATTTGATCAACTTTGAAGCGTTACATTCATTATTTTATATTCATTTAAATGTTATTTAAATACTTTTGTGCTTTACAGGTTGAAAAAGTAACCAAATAACTTGTTATTTCAAGATTCAAGTGCATTACTTGCGTTGAAATTCAAACCAAATTTGACCTAAATTTGATGTACTTTGAAACGTTACATTCGTTATATTAGATTTATCGTAATGTTATTTAACTAGTTTTGTGCCTTACATGTTGAAAAAGTAACCAAATAACTTCTTATTTCAATATTCAAGTGCATTTACTTGCGTTGAAATTAAAACAAAATATGACTTAAATTTGATAAACTTTAAAACATTACATTAATTATATTAGATTTATTGTATTGTGATTTAAATACTTTTGTGCCGTACATGTTGAAAAAGTAACCAAATAACTTTTTATTTCAAGATTCAAGGGCATTACTTGCGTTGAAATTTAAACCAAATTTGACCTAAATTTGATGAACTTTGAAGCGTTACATTCGTTACATTAAATTCATTCGTGATTTAACTACTTTTGTGCCTTACATGTTGATACAGCAACAATTCAAGAACTGAGCAAGAATCACTTCTGCATCAAAAATTGTCTCTGATCTAAACTCAATCAACCCTTGGTAAACTCCTCGAATCTCTTCACCCCCAAATCAGCAAGGAAATGGTAACAAAGAGAAATCAAAGATGGTAAACTCCCCGAATCCCTTCACCCCCAAATCAGCAAGGAAATGGTAACAAAGAGAAATCAAAGAGAAAGAGAATTGAATTAACGCCACAAGTTTACTTACTTGATAAGTTGAATCAATCCTTAAGGTAAAACAAACCTGAATCTGATTTGTTAAAAAAAACTCACAAATTTAATTTTTCTCCTCCCTCAAAACAGCCCCATCTTATTCTATTTATAGAAGAGAAGATGACCTAATTCTACAATAGATATGTTGGGCTGAGTCTTTTAGTAAAGCCCACTAAAAATAAAATTTAAAAGCCCACTAAAAAAAATTTAAAAACCCCTAAAAATATAATTTAAAACCCACTAAAAAAGAATTTAAACATATTCCCAAACAAGGCCCTTCCTTTTAAAACGTTGGCATCTTCAAGTATCCATCTCCATAGTTGCCTTGGTTAGTTGCATCATTCTCTCCCTCTTCAAAAGGATTCGTCCTCGAATCAAAACCTGAGTAATACTTGTAGGTCTTGGCCATTCCTTTATTGCCTTGACTTTTTCTTGATCCATCTCAATTCCATTAGAAGAAACAACATAACCAAGAAATATGACTCGATCCATGCAAAATGTGCACTTTTTCAGTTTAGCATACAACTTTTCTGCCCTAAGTGCATCTAAGACAAGTCTAAGATGTTCAACATGCTCTTCAATGCTTTTGCTAAAGATCAGAATGTCATCAAAGTAAACCACAACAAACTTACCAATAAATGATCTCAAAACATGATTCATCAAGCGCATAAAGGTACTAGGAGCATTAGATAAACCAAAAGGCATCACAAGCCACTCATATAAACCATGTTTTATTTTAAAAGCAGTTTTCCATTCATCACCAACCTTCATTCTAATTTGATGGTAACCACTCATAAGATCAATTTTGGTAAACACACATGCGCCATGCAATTCATCAAGCATATCATCCAGTCTAGGAATAGGATGGCGATACTTTACCGTAAGTTTGTTAACAGCCCTACAATCAACACACATACGCCAACTCCTATCCTTCTTTGGGACCAAAATGACTGGTACGGCACACAGACTCAAGCTTTCTCTTATGTGTCCCTTTTGTAGTAACTCTTCCACTTGCTTTTGGAGTTCCTTAGTCTCTTCTGGATTTGCTCTATAGGCTGGCCTATTTGGAATTTGTGCTCCTGGAATGAAATCAATTTGATGCTCTATCCCTCTAATAGGCGGCAACTCCTTAGGTAATTCGTCAGGGAAGACATCGCCATATTCCTGCAAAAGAGAAACAACACCACTAGGCAAACAAGGGTTAAGGTCAGATTCATTAAGATAAGCTTCTTTGTAAAAAAGTACAACTAAGCATCTCCCTTCCTCACAAGCAACCCTTGCATCTCTCATTTTTGCATAAAAGTTTTGTTTTTTTTGCCCTCTCTTTTAAATTGACTTTCTTTTAAGACCTCTTTCCCTCTTTTCTTTTCACACTCTCAACCTCACTCACTTTTTTTCTTGTATTTTTGAGCTCAACTCTCCTTTTGCAAGGCTATCAGCCTTCCCCTCTATTTTTGATCTCAGCTCTCCTTTTGCAAGGCTCTCAGCCTTTCCTTCAAAATTTGATTCCACTTGTTTTTTCTGAGGTGTTTCTGTCCCTCTTTGATGCATAGCTTCAATACTCCTTTTTAATTGCATTTGGTCTTCATACACCTCGCTTGGAGCTAGAGGAGCAAGAATAACTTTCTGATCTCCCATAAAGAATGAGTACCTATTCTTAAAACCATCATGCAACACCTTCCTATCATATTGCCAAGGTCTTCCAAGCAATAAATGACTAGCATGCATAGGCACAACATCACAAAGAACTTGATCAGAATACTTACCAATGGAGAAAGATACAATAACTTGTTTATTCACCTTGATTTCTCCCATATCATTAAGCCATTGTAGCTTATATGGCCTAGGGTGCCTCAAACAATCCAGCCCTAGCTTCTCCACCATTAATGTGCTAGCTACATTTGTGCAGCTCCCACCATCAATTATAATGCTACAAATCTTCCCATTCACTAAGCATCTTGAATGAAAGATATTCTCCCTTTGCTCAATTTCATCCTCTTTTACTTGAGCATTTAGTACACGCCTAGTAACAAGTAATTCACCCTTAGGTGCATTTTCAGCTTCTACATCAGAACAATCCTCTAATTCATGCATGGAATCAGAATCACTCTCAACATGATCCTCATCTTCAGAAATAACTTCAGCACCCCTCAAAACCATTGTTTTCTTATTGGGACATTGAGAAGAAATATGACCAATACCAAGACATTTAAAGCACTTAATATTTCTATGCTTATCAGAATTAGAAGTAGAAGAACTTGAAGGTTTTAAGTTACCTTTTGGGTCTGAATTGCTCTTCACTTTTTTGGCTTGTCCTTGGTCTTCTCATCTTCTTAGACCATTTGGAGTTCCAATTTGTAGTAGAACTAGAATAGGAATTCTTGCTGGACCCTTTGTACTGAGTTGTTTCTCCACTTTCATTGCCATGTTTACCATTTCTTCCAACTCCACATAATGGTGTAATTCGATAACATTTGCAATATCCTTGTTCAAACCAGCCAAGAAACGTGCCATGGTAGCCTCCCTATCTTCTTCAACATTAGCCCTTATCATGACTATCTCCATCTCCTTATGGTACTCTTCAACACTCATATAGCCTTGTCTCAAAGTTTGAAGTTTTTGATGTAGCTCTCTATAAAAATAACTAGGTACAAATCTCTTTTTCATAATTCTCTTCATTTCTGCCCAAGTATTGACAGGTTCCTCTCCATTTCTTCTCCTATTTAAAACTAGTTGATCCCACCAAACAAGTGCATAATCTTTAAATTCCACTGCAGCAAGCTTTACCTTCTTCTCTTCAGAATAGTTATGACAATCAAAAATCAGCTCCACTTTCCTCTCCCATTCCAAGTAAGCTTCAGCATCATTCTTACCTTGGAAAGATGGAATTTTCATTTTTATACTACCAATATTCCTATCAACACGATCAACCCTTTTTTCCTCCCTTGCAAAGTTTTGGACTCTATTACCTCGACCTCTTATTCTATAATTTTGTCCTTCTCTTCCACCCATCCTGACCCCATGCCATTCTCCCCATCATCTCCATCATCAAAGCCATCACCTTCATACCCAAAATGATGAGTATTAGGCTCTCTTAAATTCTGCCTTCTTGTTGCACCACCATTCATTGTCCCCTCTTGCAATTCTCTAATGACCTGGTCTTGTTTCTCAAATCTATCACTACATCTCTAAAAAGGTTTTCAAACCTTCGAAATTGCTGTTGCATAGCCTGTAAAGTGAAGGCTAGGTTATGTTCAGTAACATTAACTTTCTCATCACTTTCTTTGCTTTCGTTTGATTTTGTCATAATGTAAAACCTGCAAAAAAATTGTTAGCAATCCTCACAAACACTCCCTCACGTGTTTCACTCAAAGTGATTGGAAACCCTCGTGTTTCACTCAAAGTATTGGCTTTTACCCTTTAATGTGCTCACAATTTTCTGCCTTTTTCCACTCTAGATTCAAGCAGTAGTTTTACTTGTCCGGATCAATCAAACAATACCAAATAAGCAAATTAGCAACCTTAATTCAATGGAAAACAAAAAATCCAAAAAAGAAAGATGTCAGAAAACTAGATGTAATATGATGTAAAGAGGCAAGAGATGACGAATTTGGAATGAAATCTGATTTGTGGGCACATAAATTTTGGAAAGTTCCCTTTTTTTTTAGACCACCACTTTTATATATATATATAATATCTCATAGATCTGAAATTCAGAGATAAAGAACACAACTTTATATATATATATATATATATCTCAGATCTGAAATTCAAAGATAAAGAACACAATTTTATATATATATATATATATATATCTCAGATCTGAAATTCAGAGATAAAGAACACAACTTTTTTTTTAATATATATCTCAGATCTGAAATTCAGAGATAAAGAACACAACTTTTTATATATATATATCTCAGATCTGAAATTCAGAGATAAAGAACACAATTTATATTATATATATATCTCAGATCTGAAATTCAGAGATAAAAAACACAACTTTTTTTTTTTTTACGAAATGAGAAAATGACAATAATATTCAAAAATAAACAGAAATTTAAAGGATATATAGATTGAATTTGAACTTAGCTCTGATACCAAAATGATACAGCAACAATTCAAGAACTGAGCAAGAATCACCTGCATCAAAAATTGTCCCTGATCTAAACTCAATCAACCCTTGGTAAACTCCTCGAATCTCTTCACCCCCAAATCAGCAAGGAAATGGTAACAAAGAGAAATCAAAGATGGTAAACTCCCCGAATCCCTTCACCCCCAAATCAGCAAGGAAATGGTAACAAAGAGAAATCAAAGAGAAAGAGAATTGAATTAACGCCACAAGTTTACTTACTTGATAAGTTGAATCAATCCTTAAGGTAAAACAAACCTGAATCTGATTTGTTAAAAAAAACTCACAAATTTAATTTTTCTCTCCTCCCCCAAAACAGCCCCATCTTATTCTATTTATAGAAGAGAAGATGACCTAATTCTACAATAGATATGTTGGGCTGAGTCTTTTAGTAAAACCCACTAAAAATAAAATTTAAAAGCCCACTAAAATAAAATTTAAAAACCCCTACAAATATAATTTAAAACCCACTAAAAAAGAATTTAAACATATTCCCAAACAAGGCCCTTCCTTTTAAAACGTTGGCATCTTCAAGTATCCATCTCCATAGTTGCCTTGGTTAGTTGCATCACATGTTGAAAAATTAACCAAATAACTTCTTAATTCAAGATTCAAGTGCATTACTTGTGTTGAAATTCAAACCAAATTTGACCTAAATTTGATCAACTTTGAAGCGTTACATTCGTTATTTTAGATTCATTTAAATATTATTTAAATACTTTTGTGCCTTACATGTTGAAAAAGTAACCAAATAACTTCTTATTTCAAAATTCAAGTGCATTTACTTGCGTTGAAATTCAAACCAAATTTGACCTAAATTTAATCAACTTTGAAGCGTTACATTCGTTATATTAGAATCATTGTAATGTGATTTAACTACTTTTGTGCCATACATGTTGAAAAGGTAACCAAATATCTTCTTATTTCAAGATTCAAGTGCATTTACTTGCGTTGAAATTAAAACCAAATATGACTTAAATTTGATCAATTTTAAGACATTACATTCAATATATTTGATTCATTTAAATGTTATTTAACTACTTTTGTGCCTTACATGTTGAAAAAGTAACTGAATAACTTCTTATTTCAAGATTCAAGTGCATTACTTGCATTTAAATTCAAACCAATTTGACCTAAATTTGATGAACTTTGAAGCGTTACATTCGTTATATTAGATTCATGGTAATGTGATTTAACTACTTTTGTGAGTTACATGTTGAAAAAGTAACCAAATAACTTCTTATTTCAAGATTCAAGTGAATTACTTGCGTTGAAATTCAAACCAAATTTGACGTAAATTCGATGAACTTTCAAGCTTTACATTCGTTATATTAGATTCATTGTAATGTGATTTAACTACTTTTGTGCCATACATGTTGAAAAAGTAACAAAATATCTTCTTATTTCAAGATTTAAGTGCATTACTTGCGTTGAAATTAAAACCAAATATGACTTAAATTTGATCAACTTTAAGACATTACATTCAATATATTTGATTCATTTAAATGTTATTTAACTACTTTTGTGCCTTACATGTTGAAAAAGTAACCAAATAGCTTCTTATTTCAAGATTCAAGTGCATTACTTGCGTTGAAGTTAAAACCAAATATGACTTAAATTTGATCAACTTTAAAACGTTACATTCATTATATTTGATTCATTTAAATGTTATTTAACTACTTTTGTGCCTTACATGTTGAAAAAGTAACCAAATAGCTTCTTATTTCAAGATTCAAGTGCATTACTTGCGTTGAAATTAAAACCAAATATGACTTAAATTTGATCAACTTTAAAACGTTACATTCATTACATTTGATTCATTTAAATGTTCTTTAACTACTTTTGTGCCTTACATGTTGAAAAAGTGACCAAATAACTTCTTATTTCAAGATTCAAGTGCATTACTTGCGTTGAAATTCAAACCAAATTTGACCTAAATTTGATCGATATTGAAGCGTTACATTCGTTATATTAGATTCACTGTAATGTGATTTAACTACTTTTGTGCCATACATGTTGAAAAAGTAACCAAATATCTTCTTATTTCAAGATTCAAGTGCATTAATTGCGTTGAAATTAAAACCAAATATGACTTACATTTAATCAACTTTAAAACGTTACATTCATTATATTTGATTTATTTAAATGTTATTTAACTACTTTTGTGCCTTACATGTTGAAAAAGTAATCAAATAACTTCTTATTTCAAGATTCAAGTGCATTACTTGCGTTGAAATTAAAACCAAATATGACTTAAATTTGATCAACTTTAAAATATTACATATTATATTAGATTCATTGTAATGTGATTTAACTACTTTTGTGCCTTACATGTTGAAAAAGTAACCAAATAACTTCTTATTTCAAGATTCAAGTGCATTACTTGCGTTGAAATTAAAACCAAATATGACTTAAATTTGATCAACTTTAAAACGTTACATTCATTATATTTGATTCATTTAAATGTTATTTAACTACTTCTGTGCCTTACATGTTGAAAAAGTAACCAAATAACTTCTTATTTCAAGATTCAAGTGCATTACTTGCGTTGAAATTCAAACCAAATTTGACCTAAATTTGATCAACATTGAAGCGTTGCATTCGTTATATTAGATTCATTGTAATGTGATTTAACTACTTTTGTGCCATACATGTTGAAAAAGTAATCAAATATCTTCTTATTTCAAGATTCATGTGCATTACTTGCGTTGAAATTAAAACCAAATATGACTTAAATTTGATCAACTTTAAAACGTTACATTCAATATATTTGATTCATTTAAATGTTATTTAACTACTTTTGTGCCTTACATGTCGAAAAAGTAACCAAATAACTTCTTATTTCAAGATTCAAGGGCATTACTTGTGTTGAAATTCAAACCAAATTTGACCTAAATTTGATCAACTTTGAAGCGTTACATTCGTTATTTTATATTCATTTAAATGTTATTTAAATACTTTTGTGCCTTACAGGTTGAAAAAGTAACCAAATAACTTGTTATTTCAAGATTCAAGTGCATTACTTGCGTTGAAATTCAAACCAAATTTGACCTAAATTTGATGTACTTTGAAGCGTTACATTCGTTATATTAGATTCATCGTAATGTTATTTAACTACTTTTGTGCCTTACATGTTGAAAAAGTAACCAAATAACTTCTTATTTCAATATTCAAGTGCATTTACTTGCGTTGAAATTAAAACCAAATATGACTTAAATTTGATAAACTTTAAAACATTACATTAATTATATTAGATTTATTGTATTGTGATTTAAATACTTTTGTGCCTTACATGTTGAAAAAGTAACCAAATAACTTTTTATTTCAAGATTCAAGGGCATTACTTGCGTTGAAATTTAAACCATATTTGACCTAAATTTGATGAACTTTGAAGCGTTACATTCGTTACATTAAATTCATTCGTGATTTAACTACTTTTGTGCCTTACATGTTGAAAAAGTAACCAAATAACTTCTTAATTCAAGATTCAAGTGCATTACTTGTGTTGAAATTCAAACCAAATTTGACCTAAATTTGATCAACTTTGAAGAGTTACATTCGTTATTTTAGATTCATTTAAATGTTATTTAAATACTTTTGTGCCTTACATGTTGAAAAAGTAACCAAATAACTTCTTATTTCAAAATTCAAGTGCATTTACTTGCGTTGAAATTCAAACCAAATTTGATGTAAATTTGATGAACTTTGAAGCGTTACATTTGTTTATTTAGATTCATTGTAATGTGATTTAACTACTTGCCTTACTGTACATGTTGAAAAAGTAACCAAATAACTTCTTAATTCAAGATTCAAGTGCATTACTTGTGTGAAATTCAAACAATTGACCTAAATTTGATCAACTTTGAAGCGTTACATTCGTTATTTTAGATTCATTTTAATGTTATTTAAATACTTTTGTGTCTTACATGTTGAAAAAGTAACCAAATAACTTCTTATTTCAAAATTCAAGTGCATTTACTTGCATTGAAATCCAAACCAAATTTGACCTAAATTTGATGAACTTTGAACCGTTAAATTTGTTATATTAGATTCATTGTAATGTGATTTAACTACTTTTGTACCTTACATGTTGAAAAAGTAACCAAATAACTTCTTATTTCAAGATTGAAGTGCATTACTTGCGTTGAAATTAAAATCAAATATGACTTAAATTTGATCAACTTTAAAACGTTACCTTCATTATATTTGATTCATTTAAATGTTATTTAACTACTTTTGTGCCTTACATGTTGAAAAAGTATCCAAATAACTTCTTATTTCAAGATTCAAGTGCATTACTTGTATTGAAATTCAAACCAAATTTGACCTAAATTTGATCAACTTTGAAGCGTTACATTCGTTATATTAGAATCATTGTAATGTGATTTAACTACTTTTGTGCCATACATGTTGAAAAAGTAACCAAATAACTTCTTATTTCAAGATTCAAGTGCATTACTTGCGTTGAAATTAAAACCAAATATGACTTAAATTTGATCAACTTTAAAACATTATATTCATTATATTTGATTAATTTAAATGTTATTTAACTACTTTTGTGCCTTACATGTTGAAAAAGTAACCAAATAACTTCTTATTTCAAGATTCAAGTGCATTACTTGCGTTGAAATTAAAACCAAATATGACTTAAATTTGATCAACTTTAAAATATTACATTCGTTATATTAGATTTATTTAAATGTTATTTAACTACTTTTGTGCCTTACATGTTGAAAAAGTAACCAAATAACTTCTTATTTCAAGATTCAAGTGCATTACTTGCGTTGAAATTAAAACCAAATATGACTTAAATTTGATCAACTTTAAAACGTTACATTCATTATATTTGATTTATTTAAATGTTATTTAACTACTTTTGTGCCTTACATGTTGAAAAAGTAACCAAATAACTTCTTATTTCAAGATTCAAGTGCATTACTTGCGTTGAAATTAAAAACCAAATATGACTTAAATTTGATCAACTTTAAAACATTATATTCATTATATTTGATTAATTTAAATGTTATTTAACTACTTTTGTGCCTTACATGTTGAAAAGTAACCAATAACTTCTTATTTCAAGATTCAAGTGCATTACTTGCGTTGAAATTAAAACCAAATATGACTTAAATTTGATCAACTTTAAAATATTACATTCGTTATGTTGATTTTTAATGTGATTTAACTACTTTTGTGCCTTACATGTTTGAAAAGTAACCAAATAACTTCCTTATTTCAAGATCAAGTGCATTCTTGCGTTGAAATTCAAACCAAATATGACTTAAATTTGATCAACTTTAAAACGTTACATTCATTATATTTGATTCATTTAAATGTTATTTAACTACTTTTGTGCTTACATGTTGAAAAAGTACCAAAATACTTCTTATTTCAAGATTCAGTGCATTACTGCGTTGAAATTCAAACCAATTTGACCTAAATTTGATCAATATTGAAGCGTTACATTCGTTATATTAGATTCATTGTAATGTCATTTATCTACTTTTGTGTCTTACACATGTTGAAAAAGTAACCAATAACTTCTTATTTCAAGATTCAAGTGCATTACTGCGTTGAATTAAAAACCAAATATGACTTAAATTTGATCACTTTAAAACATTATATACATTATATTTGATTCATTTAAATGTTATTAACTACTTTTGTGCCTTAACATGTTGAAAAAGTAATCAAATAACTTCTTATTTCAAGATTCAAGTGCATTACTTGCGTTGAAATTAAACCAAATATGACTTAAATTTGATCAACTTTAAAACGTTACATTCATTATATTTGATTCATTTAAATGTTATTTAACTACTTTTGTGCCTTACATGTTGAAAAAGTAACTGAATAACTCTTATTTCAAGATTCAAGTGCATTACTTGCATTTAAATTCAAACCAAT
>JAPHNG010000040.1:0-25000 GCA_027405835.1 Asclepias syriaca
AACAAATTCAAAAGAGACTTAGAAATGCCAAGGAAGAGCTTGAACTAGGACGGTCATCTGGCATCTTTGATCACATTTTGGTTAATGATGATCTGGAAAATTGTTATGCTCGTCTTAAGGTAACTCCAGTTCTTCGTATTTCTCTCTCTTTTCCACTTGCAACAGAGAATGGAATGGGTTCCTTATGTATCTAATTATTTCGTATAGGAAATTCTGAATTTCAATGAAAACGAAGATGGACATTCTAATGATGCAGCAGCCGCAGCAGTTCCAGTAGTTGTTAACAACATGCCTGTGGACATTTCAGTATTCAAAATTGGGCAAAAGATGATCCTCATCAACTGTGGCACAAATGAACAAGTTTCTAAAAATAGGTAACCAGACATACGTACATACATACCATACTTACTAAAAATAAACATCTAGAGTTTGGATTTCTTAATTTAGAAAGATAATGCAGGCTGGTGCTGGATGTATCTTCAATTAAAGGAGGAGCACCAGGAAGGACCAGAGGTCTAAAAATCCATTCATGGACGGATTGGATGAACGGTGACCACCAGCTTAGCTAACCCTGGCTTCCAAAAACCCTCCCACCCCCTCTTTTTTTTTCTTAATGATTTTATGATTCTTTCTTTAATCAAATACCCTGGGGAATGTGGAGGTCTTAATTTGGCGATTCAACAATTTTCTGTATTTTTTTTTTTCAAAGGAAAAATAGATGGAAAATTTGTTTCAGTGCCATTATCCCTTTTTGTGCAAGTTTTTTTAAAATGCAATTTGCAAAAGATTCTTTGAACTTTAGTTTGAACCATTGGACAAAAGATGCCAAAATCTGTGCCGGCAATCTGTGGACCTGAAACTGAAAAGGACACGCACGGGCGTGAAACTTCCAGGAAATCTCTTCCAGGATACACACCTTAAAATCCTGTCCAAATTTGTTCAGAAAAGCAGTTGGACTTTGGCCCTGATTCCAAACCTTCCCACATGCACTCACGTTACAAATATCAGAAACATACTTTTTATTCCCCCATCCACCCTTTTCCCCAATCCATGGCTGGATTCTAATCTTGACCACTAATTTGTTGTACATATTGTCTCTATATGACAATGATCTTCTCTTTTAAGTGGTCCAACAACGTATGACTTTGAACTCAACTTTGTCTGATTTTTTTGTTTTTGTTTTCCTCTCTTCTAATATGGAACAAGAAACCATAAAAAAGACAGCTTTTTTTGTCAACAACAACAATAATAATAATAATATTCAACCTCATTCAGCAAAACTAGTTTCTTTTTACATATATATATGCGTATATGCAGCATTATAAAATGTAGTAATCATCATCTATACATAAAGATTCTCTTCTGAAAAGGGAGTTTTGAGGGGGAAAAACTACTGGGAATGCCATTGATAGTTATAATAACCCCATTGGTACATATCTGAGTTTGGTAATTCTTCACATCCACCGGAGAAGTTGAGATTTCCAGATGATCTTGGAAATGTAGAAGAAGCAGAAGAGATTGAGGTGTGCTGATGTTGCTCGTCTGCACCATTACTTTTGCTGCTCCTTTCAGAAGTAGGATTGCCGTTTGAGGTGTCATTCTTCTTTGAGCTCAGGAACCTTCCACCGCAACCTCTAGCTCTTCTCATGGCATGCAAATGTCGAGATTCATGAAGATATGGCTGCACCAATCGTGCAACACAACCATCACAAAACATAACATAATTAATATAGCCTTTACACACTAATTGGACAAATAGGCCATCCAAGAATTCCAAGATTTTATTTTTATATGAATATAGATTCTTGAATTACTTCTTCTCAGTAAATAGTAAAGAGAGCTTTGAACCAACCTTTCTAACTTTAGTCACTTTGTTCTCTAACTCGGCTTTTGCGCGCAATTGTCTTCTCCTTAGTATTCCATGGTACTGTTTGGCATTGACATATACAGGTTCCTCAGCTAATTCAAGCGGCAAAGCCATTCTTGGATGATTCAGGTCATGAACATCTGGTTGCACCTGACCACAAAGTAAACAATTTAGATTTCAACCACTTTTGATTTTTTTCTGTTACTTTCAAGAAAATGCTCTGTTCCGTCTGTACACAAACTAAGCTTCAAGAGGGGAAATATAATCACGTGAAAGAACCGGTGTATAGTTTCATAAGGGCCATGCATCAGTGTTCTACAAGTCCTGTCGACTAAAATTCATAACAGAACATAATTAGACTATGCATTTATAAACAAATTAAGTATTAGATGGATTCAAATTATACAACTTACCTAAATAATAGATCATAGGGTGGATGAATGAATGCAAAAACAGATTTTTGAGTTCAAACTCCAGCAACTTTGACAATGTTCTTATAGATGATGAGATAAGAATGGTATTTCATGTTCAGTTTCAAACTAGCAGAAACCAAGAATATAATCATGATTGCTTGGAACTAGCATATTAGAACGAAAGGATCCAGATGAAATACCCAGGGCTGAACATTAGCCGGTGAACTACCCCAGAAATATGGTTCTGAACCAGGATATTCTGGACATGCCTGAGAGAGAGAGAAAGAGAGGGGAAATTCAAGAGTTCCAACCGAAATCAGAAGAACATTTTTGCCTGAGGGAGGAAAGAAAGCACTTACAATTGAATGATCAGATTGTTTCAATTGAGTATTGTCTGGTCTTAAAGGTTCAGGTTCAGCCATTGTTCGAGACAATGCAGTCGAAAAGTTGAAGTACTCTTGCTTGCATCTTTCATCTGAAAATTAAAAGAAATAAATTTTCGGAGATAAATAGCTGAATATCCTATTCCAAAATGAAAAGTGAATGATAGGCACCTACAAGAAACTCGCAAAAAGCCATTAATACAAATGATTCACTATCAGTTCACACTAGCCGAAAACATCACAACAGAAATATCATCCAAAAGATCATACACTTTAAGAAATACCTGAGTTAGTCAACCTAGTCTTTAGTTCTTCATTTTTATAGCTTCCCACATCATTTCCATCATTGGATTGTAAGTCAAGGACTTTGATCCCCAAACTTCCGTCTACTCCCTTTGTCGACATCATACTGTCCTCCTGCTACTACTACTCAAATTGTTTTCTTCTGTCCGAAGTACGCTGCATTCTCTACAACTTCACATATGAAATGTTTGTTAATAAATCATTATTATCCATTGTTTTATCAACAAAAAGTGCCATCTAATAATACAATCATAGTCTCTCGCATTGATAACTATAAACTTTCCAAGATAACTACTGAAAGAGTGATGATCACTGAAAACACCAATTGAAGTATGCCCTTAATAATCCAAAACTTTGTATGCAAAATGTTTGGCTTAGTAGGGATGGGATGATCACAAATTTCATGGCCGTGTATTCTGCCTTTACCAAACCACTAGCCATTTTCCTACATGCCTCAAAATGATCCATTAAACATCCTCATTATCACATCTACGTGAAGAATGTAGAATCGGCATGAACATTCAAGATATTATTACTCATTTAATTAGACATGAATCATCAACCAAATGTAAATAAAGTGCATATACAAAACAGGATTGTTTATTATATTATCCTCTAATTGGAAATCTCCTAAGTTCTAATTCCTTTTTCTCTCAGATCTCTCTGTTAAGTTGAAGTCTAGAGAAACACTTTGAACTTCAGCAAAGGCACATAATGAATTTCAAAAGTAACAAACACATATCTATTTATTCCATAATTTTGTTCAAAATTTCCCCATTTTTCCTACAAAAATATTATTCCCCAATTCATCTTTGATACAAAGGGCAATTCCTTGAAATCAAAATAGAATCAATTCCTTTACTAATTTTTCAAATTTTTACATAACAGTGAGAAGATCACAGTAAACTCTCTTATTCAAATAATTACCCAAAGTACTATTCCACAAATCCACCACTGACTAAAGACCAAAAGAAATTAACTTCTCCATCCATGATCATGGTATCTTCATCATGCCAAAAAGAACCCAAAGATCAATATTTTCCAAACATTAGATACATATATTACTCAAATAATTATAACCCAAAGAATTGATAATGATCCAACAGATTCTTGAACATCATCTCCTGCTAATGAACTACAGAGAACACCAAAAAGATAAAAAATAAAAATAAAGCATACAAAACAAAGGTAAAATAAATAAAGGCATATGGGGAGCAAGAAGACTCACATGAGGGTATGTACTTGTAGTTCATGCATGCAAAAAACCCCCCAAAACACACACACATATATGTCTATATATATATATATATATATATGGTGATGATCAGTTTCCCTTGTGTTCTAAGCCTCAAAAGAGCTAGCTATATCTATCAATCTGTATGTATTTATTTTCTGTATAGAAGAAGAAGAAGAAGAAGAAGAAGAGAAGCTGGAAATTTGAAAGGACGGGGAAGAGAAGAAAGAAAGAATCTAGAAGAAATAAATTAGCAAAGGGAGTGGCATGGCCATTAAAATATGGTTAAAAAAATAACTCAATCTAGGATCCAAACCTTAGTGACACCGATGTTTTTTTTCTTTTTTAAGATATTAAAAAACAAATCTATGCCTTTTTCAGTCCGGTTCCCTCTTTTAGTAATCTAATCCCTTCTTTTGTTTTCCCTATTTTACCCGTTCTATGCCACATTTTCCATACCCTAATTACTAAACAAGGTAACCTTCCCAATTCCCAATCAATTCCTGCATCCTTTTATTATAATATATACATATCTTTTCTTTATTCAATTTTCTAATTTTTTTTAGTAATAATTGGTGTATCATTTTTTATTTATTTTAAGGTTGATAAAAGATTTTGGAAATAGAAGGGTAAATAAGTAAAAAAAAAAGAGAAATGTGGAATATATATATATATATATATAATTATATATATATATTATTTATATATAAAAGGAGGTCCAGACTTGCATGTGCTGAGAGGGCTCCCATCAGAAACCATCTACGTGTCCTCTGGAGCATGCACAATGGTGGGGCCCAGAAGTACCTACTAATACTATAGCGCTTTCAAAGGCCAGGTGTTGAGTAAGTCCCGCTCAATAATATGATGACTCAACGTCTAGATAACGGTGCTCCGCCGTTAAATTTTTTTCCTCGAATGTGGGCCCCACTCCCACTGTCTCGGCCTTGGGTGACAATCTATACCGTAAACTCCCTCCCAAGAAGCAAAATTGACAACGCAATTTACTTTCTAATATAAACGACCGTCAACTTTCCTTTTTCTTTTTTTTAAATATTTTTCTTCCTTTACCATAATAGGAATAAGTCCACGTGTCCACGCGTGCCGTTACGTCAAGTGACGACAGCACTATATGAAATCATTTATTTGGTTTTCAGAATCAATTAGAATTCAATTTTTACTAAAATTATTTTTTGGGTTATAAAAATCCAATATGAAGCCCAACTAGAGGATTATAATTTATAAATGACTGGACTTCCCAAATTGGGCCTTTTTTCTTTATTTAATTATTGGGCCCAATAATTCATCACACTATGGCCAGCTCCTGACGGGCGGTGTGTACGAGGTTCACCGCCGTATGGCTGACCGGCCATTATTAGCTATTCCGACTAAAGTTGAAGGTTTTGAATTTGAACCTTTCTTATAAAAGAAACACACAATTGTTAAATAAGAATATAATGCGACTCAAATCTAGTTAAAATTCAAAATGAATATCAGAACAATAATGGTGCATGAAGTAGTACCACTCCAGCTTCATCTACAAGATTCATGTTATATAAAGGTAAAAAAGAAGCTTCATTTGAGAACATTTGTAGGAGATGAAATATTGTGAAATACAGTGGTAAAGAATGACTCAATATCGGGAGAAGTAAAAAAAAGAGAGCGAACAGATGATGATCCTTTCCAGTAATCTTCTTCCACTATTAATCTTCTCTTCTTCTTCTTCTTCTTCTTGGGAGCAGGTGGGGGAGGACATGAATATTGAGATTCACCTATTCTGCATCTCTTTCCCTTTGGTGTTGAACAATTATTTATCATTATTTCATCACCAACAACAACAATATTATTATTATTATTGCACTGCTGTTTCTCTTTCTCCTTGGAAGAAGTTGCAGTACTCACCAGATCACAGGATAACTCCATTCAATTCTTCTTCCTTTTATGATATACACTACTTCTTATATATATATATATATATATATATATATATATATATAATTAGTGACTTTGGTCTCAAATAAATTTATGTTTGACAGTTTAGTTTCAAAATATTTTTTTAAGTTTTTAAGATCCCAAACTTTTTTTTAAATGAACAATCAAATCTCTTGAACAATTATGTCAAAACATTAAAAATTTAACAATCTATAAATTTAATTAATTAAAAATAATAATAATAAAGTTATTATAAAATAATAAAATTAAAAATAATATTTAAATAAAATAATAAAAATATCCTCACATTTAAAATTTAAAAAAATTTTATATTAAATTTTTATCATTTTCTTACATTTTTTTAATAAAAAAATATATAAAAAAAAGAAAAAAAGTATTAACATTTTTTTTATTAATAATAAATATTTTTTTCTTAACAATTTTTTTACAAAAATTCTCTTTTTTTCTCTTTTTTTTCTTTCTTCAAATATGTAAAAAAATAATAAAAATCTTATTTGTAACTCAAGAAAAAAAAAATTTTAATATTCTCACTATTCTAATAGATTTTTTTATTTTTAAAATTTAAAATATAAAATATAAAAATATTTTTATTCTTTTATTTAAATTTTTTTATTTCATTTTACATATAATAACTTTTTTACCCTTATTTTTAATTAATTAAATGTAAAAATCATTAAATTTTTAAAATTTTTAAATGTAAAAATCCGTCAAAAAAGATTTTATTATTTAATTAAAAAAATATTTAAAATTTTAAAAATTAATATTTTCTAAACATAAATTTGTTTAAAACTAAACTCAATATATATATATATATATTGAAAAGACTTTGCTAATTCTTATCTCAAATAAACAACAGTTCATATCATTCAAATATTATACGAAATTAAAAATTCATTATTTTTTAAAATAATTCAAATACACATTATAAATTTTAAAATTCTAGAAATAAAAAAGGAGATTTAATTAATGAAAGAATGATTGTGGTGGGAAGTTTTAGAGCATTAGATACGTAGGTAGGTAGGTAGATGCCAAGAAGAACAGAACAGAAGAGCAACTGCTACCACTAATTAATTACAATTTTGCATGGATATATCCACTTTTCTCTCCTCTGTGACCAAACTAAAGTTGTATTAGGTAGCCAAGATATTGGACTTATATAAATACATTAATATTAAAAATTATTTCTTTCAATTTCATTGCTTGTTCTTGTTATACAATCATTTACTATTTCTTTCAAATTTTATTTCTTACAAAACAGAATTATACCAATACCAACACTTACTTATTGCTGCAAATGCAAATGTAAGAAAATTTCCTACCATAAAGTAATTTGTAAAGCAAATAAATTATGGGAAAATGTATACAATATTCTAACATACCTTGGATTTCAGTTTAGCCCAAGAAATATTATGTGTACGACCTTTTAGCCTTTTAGCCCATTATAAAATGAAATCCTAGCCCAAAGTTTGTAGAGCATGTGATGTGACAAATATATATACACACATAATTGAAAAGGACAAGAAGAAAATCGCATCCTGGCAGGAGAGAAGAAAAATAAAAATTCTTCGTAAAGAAGAGTTAGTTGACTTTGACTTGGAATTTTGGGCAAGGATCCAGCCACCTGGCAGGAGAGAAGAAAAATAAAAATTCTTCTTAAAGAAGAGTTAGTTGACTTTGACTTGGAGTTTTGGGCAAGGATCCAGCCACAAAGAAAAGTAGGTAACAATCGTTTTTCCAACCATCATTTTTTGAGGATAAAACAACAAAAAAAACAAAGTAAAAAACTTTTAATTATTCAAAAGAATATGAAAGAAAAATGATTAGAAAATCCCATAAGTGAAATCCAGCTCCTATCTCACTGATTGCCCTTCATCTTTTTCTTATTACAGAACAAGCCAAGTATTCCTAAAGGAGGGCTTTGTCCGTTTGAGGGATGCAATCATTGATATATTTTTATGATTTGAAGACTTCACAACAAAGAACCCTAAAACATTTGTTGTTAATCTTTTTTCATAATGCATCAATATTCTCCTGCACAGTTTTTTTCCATGTGTTTATGGTTGCAGCCCCAATAGAGTTAGGAAAAACATGATCTGAATATGTAAGAAAACAAGAACATTTTGATGGTAGCATGAGAAGGGGGGGCTGAAATGGTTATAGAAATTCAAGATGATAAAATAATATAAATGCTACACAGTCATCATGCTGCTGTTATAGTTATACCCTGCAGTTAAACTAAACTATACAAACAAAAGCAGACTAAAAAATTGAGGGGTTTTAGGGAAGAGAAAAGAGAAGAACCTCTGTTATGGTTCTTCTTCGGTTGAGTCCTCCAGTGGATTCATATGGCAATGAGAGAAGAAGAAAGGTGGCGGAGTATCAACTGGCAATGTACCTTCTAGTACCTTTACAACTTCTCCCATGGATGGTCTCATTCGTTCATCCTCTTGAAGACACCAAAATGCAATCCTCAATGCTCGCTCTAACTCATCTGAATTCACCCCGCCTTCCATTCGTTTATCCACTACACTCTCTGTTTGAGCTGCAGCCCACATTTGGTATGCCCATTCGCAAGTACTTGCGCTATCAGAATCTTGGAGGGATCCAGTGATCAATTTAACAAGAATCTTGCCGAAATCTCTTACATCTGCCTCTGCCATGCCTCCTATACATGACATTTCTTGAATGTTAAACTGCAACATGTATTCGCTCACCTTGGCTTCTAAATTGTCATCTAAAAGCACATTCTCACATTTTAAATTCCCATGACTGACAAACTCTCTACATCCTGTGTGCAAGTAAAAAACTGCCCTTGCCACTGCTAAGCTAATGCCAATTCTTTTTTTCCATGTCAATCTCTTGCTTACTTTAGGATCTTCTAGGCAGCTTCGAAGAGAACCATTCCTGGCAAATTCATAGACCAGATATCTACGGTCTGAGTCAGAACAGAATCCAGCAAGCTTCAGCAGATTCTTGTGATAGATGCTTCCTATTTTTGAAACTGCAGTGCGGAACTTCCTTTCATCTATGCTTGTGCTTATCATTTTAATTGCTACTGGTCGATTATCTGGAAGCATACCTTTAAATACCTTTGGCCCAATCTGGTGCTTGAAATTTTCTGTTAATTCTCTGATCTCAGGATAGGATAACATGATACACCCACTTGTACTAGGATCCACATAAGTTAAAAGAGCTGCCTTTTTTGTAGCACGTTTTCTTCTTCTCAAAATCAAGAGCATTACACCAAATTGGATTATAACAAATGCAATGACTGTTCCTGCAGCAATTCCCACAAGACAAGGAAAGCAAAATCTTCTCGACGCCTTTGGTATGTCCTTTTCCGAGGAAGGTTTCGGGATAGGCACAGCAATAGGATCTGAACAAGACTTCACAAAAGACACATAACCTAAAGTGGGGTTGGACTGTCCACTGATGTACCGAGTTTTTATTATTCGGCAACCTGCAGACCCATTGTTTATGAATGTTGCAGCACTGCAAGATGGATTTTCCTGGCATAGAATCTTACATTGTCTCAAACTGGTTTTAACAATGGTTTCATTGGGGGGATAAATTCCATACAGTGAAGTATGCTCATAAGTAATCATGGAAAATCCAGATTCACAACTATCTTGATATGGAACCAAACATTTTGCATTGGACTGACCAGAATATGCGAATGGACATTTGCAAAAAGGGGAGCCAGATGCATCAAATAGACAAATACCCTGGAGACTACAAGTAGCAAAGATGTCACACTGATTTTCAAAAGCCTGCCATCCATAGATCCATGATTTTGAAGCATCTTGCCAAGAATATAACCGAAGATTTCCATCAGAATCCAGCCTAAGAAAACGGAATTTCACATCAGAATCATTGTGGTCCTTTCCAAAAATAGACCATATAGGTTTGGAGCTTTGGTCCAGAAGCTGTAGAGTCCCATCTTCCTTCAGCATAGCTCGGTGAGCTGACTCAAAACTTCCGCTACTCCAGTAAATAACACTGGTTTCCCACCTAAGCAGCAATCGGCCTGATGCAGCCATAAAAAGACTGTAATAACTGGAAACTGAATTAGTGCTATGTGGCCGGAGCGTTTGGTGAACAGATAGATTCTGGCCAGGGAGAAGTGTGTCAGAGGGAGTATCAAAGCTTTGCCAGATGATATCTTTTTCTCTGTTCAGCAGGACAAGATTACCATCGTCGCGAAGAACTGCAGATACAACAGAGGCATTGCCAGTTTCCGTTGTCCAAGCAGCTGTCTCAGCAGCAGAATTGTACAGAATTAATTCCCCCTTCTCAGTAAACTGTAAGTATGACCTGTTACCAACCCTAATGTCTCCACCAGCTACCCAAACCACCATTTGCTTATTTTCTGGAATAGTACTTGAGACAAAGCGGATTCCAACACTGTATAGGTTTGAAGAATTGAAAAATCCAATTGCAAAGTCGCCATTGGAGGATGTCCAATAGTTTCCCTCCTCTACTGAAAGTTTGGAACCCAATGGGATTCCTGAACCAATAACTGAATAAAGCAACAACCTCAGATAGATATAGAGCAGGAAAGATGTGTTGAAGGTAACTCTCCCCTGTCTTGGCATATTAACATATGCTCAAGGATGAAGTTACCAAGAAAGCAAACCACATCAAGTCTCCGCCAAATGAATATGAGATCATTCAATATCACCCTTAAAAAGCAGTGAGAATAAGTTACTTCCAAAGCTTCGCAAAACCAAGCACTTCAAAGCAGTCTGAAAACTCGAGCAGAACAAATGCCCTTGATAAGAACGACAAACTAGGGTCATTTTATTAAGCTTTGAAGGGATTAATTGTAGAGCTTAGTTCAATGAGAAGAATAGGTTAAAATTTTCCAAAACTTTTTAAAAGATCTTGAACTGGTTGCCTCCAAATTTTAAGAAAACTGTGGACAGAATTCAACAAAGATGGCAGAAGCAGAAAACTCTGTACCTGAAAAGTCATTCAAAATGTTAAAGCTTCAAGAAAAAAAAAAAAATCCATTAAGTACTACTGATATTGGCAAAAGATGAAAAAGAGCCACTGATTCAACCATAAAAATTAACATGTGAGGAGCAAAGAATCTATCACAGTGCTAATGACCACAACAATTCAAAGCTGGACCACTACCTAACAGATATAACAAAGAAAATAACTATGAATAAGCATTTGAATGTGTATATAATAAAGGATTTGTTGGGTCTAACGTTGAATCCAGGTTCAAATGGGACCCAATATAGGTCAAAATGTGAGCATTAAGGTTCATAGAATCACTAAGAAGAAATGTTTTATTATACACACACACACACACTATATATATATATATATATAATATATATATATTATATATAATATATATATATATATATATATATATATTAATGATTTACAAAATTAATTTTTAGAAAAAAAAAGGGGTGGGGGTGGGGGTGGGGGAAGGAGAAATTTCAGCTGGAAATACCACAGAAGTAATCAGCCTAACCACAGAAATACTGAAACTTGTTCGTGAAAAAAGAGCTTCGCTGATGCTAGAGAGGACTAGGTCACAGATTAGCACTAAAAATTGGAACTTTAAACAAAAGGGAGAAAGTAAAGTTGAAAAAGCTTATCGCAATGGGGGCCCAATTTAGGCTGATCTCATTCGATGAACGTTTAACTTAGTACATGTAATTTAAGAAAGGTCGAAGGGATTAGAGGTAGATTCATCTACAGACATACAAAATTCCAGAAACCCATCAAACAACAAATGCAGATTATGCAAGAATTTCTTATTTCCTTTTTTTTTTTCTGTTGTTAAATACCGCTGCAGTAGGCTGTCGCTATCCAAAATCTTCCTGTGCACCGAATGCAAAAAAACTAGCTGCAATGATGATAAAAACCCCAGATTCAGAAAATTCACAAGATACAGCAGCCCATTATAGGTCTCTTTGATTCATTGAAGAAGAGAAAGAAGGGGCGTGAAATGAAATGGAAGCCTAAAGCCAATAATAAACATGTGGCCCAGAAGCGAGATTGTGTACAGCATTATGAATACATTTCACGAAATTGACACCGGAAATGTGGACGGTGAACCGCCGGACACAGAGAAGTGAAGCAAAAAGTGAGAAAAATCTGGTTTTGCAGAGTAATGTGTGTGAACTGTGTAGGTTTAAGTCAAAGAGAATCAGAACTGTGAAATTTCGTCTGGACGACTGCGAACCGGTGAAACCAATTAATAGTATATATTGACGAAATATTTTTATAATTTTATATGCTGTTTTTTTTTTCATTTTTATGACGTAATTATTGACGTTTACAAAGTTTCAATTCTAAATTCTGATTATAGAAAATTAAATTTCTTTTAATTTGAATTATTGAAGAACAAAAAGGGAAGGACTTAGTTGGTTACTTACTCTTAACCTAGAATGGAATCATTATTTTATTAATAATAAACAGAAAAAAAGGTGATAAAAAGTAGAATCGGCTGTCGCTCGTGGAGGCCATGTTTGTTATTGATTAAAGAGGAAGTATGGATTAATTAGTACTTTTATCATTTTTAAGGAAAGGGTTTAGAGAGAGAAAGAGAGAGAGATAGGATTCCAACTTTTATTATTTCTTTTCTTTTCTATTTTATTTACTAACTATTCTCCTTGGGTTTGTTGAAGGATGAGATTTTCGGGGTTTTAAGACAGATTCTCAAAAGCGACCACAAATATAAAGTAAGAGCCCATGCGGGGCATGAAATCTTGTTTATTCATTACTTGGAATATAAAATAGCAGTAGCAGCTTTTTATGATTTCAAGTCATAATCTAACACTTATTCACA
Organism: Asclepias syriaca; assembly: GCA_027405835.1. NCBI lineage: Eukaryota > Viridiplantae > Streptophyta > Magnoliopsida > Gentianales > Apocynaceae > Asclepias > Asclepias syriaca. The sequence goes on from JAPHNG010000040.1 coordinate 12,965, forward strand.
TGTACACATTAACAACAAGTGTCCAACATGTGTATATATATATAGTGTATGTATAGGATACGATTATACCAGCAGTAATGCGTTGGACCCCCCATAAGAACTCTGAAGTTGTATTAAAGAAGGGCTTCATTAGGTATTTCTTTAGGACCTGTCATTTGCAGTGGTATCCAATCCTACAAGTTTTCTTCTCTTTGGGCTCAGCAGAAGAAGAGGTCCACAGAGTCCATCACGATTAGATTTTAAAGATCTTCATGCTTTGGAGGCAGATCAACCTAAATGAAATAAGAACATAAGAAACAAACTTGATAAATTTCCAAGAAATTGACTGCTGAAATTTAAAGGGATGATGCACTAGGGAATGAAGGAACTCCTCCTCGCCTCACAGGAACATGTGAAAATGGAATGGCATTAATATGAAAGACCAATTCAATCAAAAACAAATGCCCACCTCGTATGGTTCTTTCTCTTCAGACCCTTTTTGTCTGAACCACAAGCTCAGCTTATCCTCAAAATATACATTAATTTCATAGTATGTTTGATCCTTGATCTTCTCCAAACCAAAATGCAGGAAGGGAGTTTGTGGTTTTGTTGCAAATCCAATTAAAGCTGAGGAGAAATGTGTCCGCGCTCCACGAACAGCAGCATAAGCTTGTCTGACTCGTTTACCTTCCCCTCCAACAACAACTTCTTGCTCACTTTCTCACAAAGCTTAAGGTCTGGAATGAGATTTCTTTTGAACATTCGGCAAGCAACTTTGTATGACAACAGAGGATCTCCCTTCTTCAAGTAACTGTCCATGAGAATGTTGCAAGTATTGGCATCCATTCTGGAAGCTGTCCTGAGAACATTTCCCAAGAGCTTATAAGCTTCATCTAGCTTCCCAAAGCTACAAAGTTTTTCAATTACCTGATTATAAACTGTTCTACACTTTTGCCTTTTAAGCATCTTCTCCAGTAATATCAACAGATCATCCACCCTACCATGCTGACAAAACCGATGGATGATAACACGGTATGTAACTGGATCGGGAATTAAACCCTTATGAAGCATTTTCTTTGCCAGTTCAGCTGCCTCGTTTATTCTACCTTTCATTCCCAATGCATCAATCAATGCTGTATATGTAACCACATCAGGGTGTTTGTTATTCAAATACATGTCATCAAGAATAGAAAGAGCTTCATCCAAGTCATCCCTTTGACAGAAACCGTGAATTACAGTAGTGAAGTTCACCACATTAACAGCACATCCTTTGTGCAGACACTCCTCCATAAATTTCTTAGCATCATTAGTTTTGCCTTCTTGGCAAAGGGACTGAATTAATAAGTTAATTTCAACTGTGTTCGGAAGAAACCCCTCTTTAATCATTTCCCTCGCTAGATCACAGGCCTCCAATAACTTCCCCTCCCTACGAAACCCATGCACAAGGACACTGTATGTTATTGCATTAGGGGTCCACCATCCTTCCTCGCTTTTGTTCATCATCTCTCTTGCTTCTGACGACTTACCAATCTTGCAGAGCCCATGCAATAAGGCTGTATAGGAGACTGTGTTTGGCTTAATACCATGCTTGTACATCTGTTGAAGCAATTTTTTGGCTTGATCAATGTCTCCAATATGACAAAAGCCGTTAACTACAGCAGTATAAGTCACCACATCCGGGATGCAATCCTTGGCAAACATTTCATTAAGAAGTTCTTTTGCCTTCTCCAGGTTACCTTTTTGACAGAAGGAGTTTATAACTGCACTATGCCCAACTTTATCAACATTGAATCCTTTTCCTTCTGCTTCTTTCAGAAACTCCCAAGCCTCATCTGCATGACCATGCCTGGAAAGGGCATGGATAGCATTTGCATACGTTACTTGGTCAGGAATCAAGTTACTATCTTCCTGCATCTTCTCCATCAACTCTTTCACCTCGTCAATCCTCTTCTCTTTGCATAGAAACGCCATCACTATACAGTAGCTAACTTTATCGGGAAAGCAACCTCTAGATGGCATCTTACCAATCAACCCAACTGCATCTTCAATTCTATGGACATCACAGTAACCCTTAATTAAACAATTATATGTGATAACATTAGGTGTAATGCCAACTGCTCGCATTCGTTCCAGAAACCTAAAAGCTCTCTCTAATTGATTCCCCTTAACCAAAACATAAATTGCAGTGTTACATAGTGATAAATTAGGTTGAATCCCTGCCTTTTGCAATGCAGTCAACATTTGCAATGCTTTTCTCAGATGTCCAGCTCGACTAAAGGAGACCATCACGTAGCCAAAAGCCTCAGGCCAACACTCAACCTTCCTCTTCCTCATAAGCCTAAGAATCCTCTTGGCACCTTGACACAATTTAGTCTTACTAAGAATTTCAAGCATTGCATAATACACGAGAGGATCGTGGCGGTACCTCCATTGCTTATCAGCCCAATAAAAGAACTGCAAAGCAACTCGTTCATCAGACTGAGACCTCAGCACAGCACAAACTTGTACAGGGTGCAAACTTCTCAACAGCCTCCTCAGCTGCCATTCAAGCTTCGGATTCCATGCTGACCTATGATCCATTAACCTACATATTTCTTTCACCAGAGGATGTCTTAATTCTTCTTCAATCCCATCCAGAGCTCTTCGTAAAACATCTTCAGTTTGAGTTTGAATCCCATTATAAGATTCCACGACCCTAAAATCGTTGTCAGCATCACTACCATCATTCTCCTCCCCCTCATCATCCAACTCTTCAGATCCACTTAACTCAGCAAGTTTCTCCTCATTCCCCACTATATTATTGCTGTGATTATCCCATCTCCAGCTTTCCTTAAACCCCATTTCTCTATCATTAGACCCATCATTCTCCACATATTTCGTACAGAAGCTAACAGAGTTTAAAGGCGAAGTGGGATTGAAACTAATCCCGGAAGCAAAACTTCTCAGCTTGCAACTATGTATAGACCAACAACGACCATAATACTCGCGGGAACAAAACCTAAATAATCTATTCAAACTAAATAACATTTCATTCATACTTAACAAAAGTGGGAAAAAATGAATGTACAATCACCCCCTTTATTTTTGGCCTCACCTCTAAAAGCCGGTTTCTTCCTCAGAGCCTTCGACTCACTTTATTGTCAATCAATGAAGTTTCTTCCACAATCAAACCCCCTCCTCCTCCTCCTCCTTACTCCCTAATTTAAATAGATTCCCGCCCATCCCAACATGACATTCGACGCATGCTTCGAAGAACCTAGACGCCGTCACCGCATAAAAACACGGCAATGTTCCCGTCAACTCCATCTTCAAACACCAATATTCCGGATTTCCCCAGCAGAGCTCCGTAGCTAGCAATATGTAAAAGAACTCACAGTTGTTCACAGATAAAAACCGAAGCTCTGAATTTGGGCCCAAAATTAACCTTTCAGCCCACCTGTTTCTCTAATTACCTTCTTTTCTTTGGGCCCAAAAAAAAAAGTGAAACTAATATTAAATAAATAAATAAATAATTTTATTGTCACTTAGAATTAAAATATAAAATTCCCAAAAAGGGCACAAAAAGAAAAATAGAAAACCTAATTTGTGATGGAAGCCACCCAAACAACCAAGAAATGCCATGTGTATCCAAGACCTTTTTATATTGTCACATATTGGGATAAATTAAAAGCTTCTGATTTCATTCAACTTGGTCCACCCACTATTTGTACCAATTCTAAATTTTCAATTAAACTCCCTTTTACTATAAAATATGTCCACAATCTTTTTCCCTTTTTATTCATTATTCTAATACACCTTATACTTTTACCTAAAATTTTTTCTAAGAATTTGCATTTAAATTAATTTTTTTAAATTAGGGACTTTAACATGAAAAAAAAAAAGAAGAAAAGATTTTTGGATAAATAAATAAATAGAAACCGTATATGTGGTTTAGGACAATAATGCCCACAAATCTCTAAGTGGTATTTATTTGTTGATAGAGAAAGGTGAAACATTTTTAGTTTGACCATTTTTATTGTGATAATTCTTTTAAAGGATATTTTGGTAATATTTGTTATGAATATTATTAATAAAAATATGAATATTTATTTATGTAGAGAGAGAGAAATAGATGCGGTTTGCACGGTTGCAAATTTTAGCAAGAATGACTGACACGTGTAAGTAAAAACCTGCACACGCACAGTTCAGAATTTATACGTACCCTAAATTCCTCGGACCATGTCCCTAACTTGTGTCTCCTTTCACCTTTTTTTTTTTTTTTTTTCTTTTTCTTTTTGCTTTTTATGATTTATATCTCACGTGGCTCTTGCATTTCCATTTTTAATTTAAACTAAATAAATAAAAATCCTCACGAATATTTTTTTCCTTTTTCCTTTTTTATTTTTCATCAAAAAAGAATATGGAGAATTACTGTATGGGATTTTTTCCTTTTCCTTCTCTTTTCTCTTTTTCCTTGTCCTTTTCTCCAGTCAGGTGAGGCGGCTCGGGACCGGAAAAACGCTTTATATCTTTACAAAATTTTATTTTTTCCTTAAAAATTATTATTAAAAAAAAAAAAACCGACTCAAAAGGATCCTTAACACATCTCTATTATCTAAGTAATTTTTGACGGCATAATCAGTGTTTTTTTCGAAAAAAAATGGGACTAATTTTGAGTTAATTAATTAGCAAATCTTATAAATTGACATAATTTACAGACAAAGATTTTATTCTTCTCCAAATAAATTTTTTGAAAATTTGATGGAAAAATGATTTGCAATATTTAAAAAAAAAAAAGAAAAGGAAAATAAAATTGACGTTGGTGCGCCATGCTTTTTATCACCTTGGCGATTTGACCTCTCACAATTAACCAGAATTGACCTTTGTCTGAGATCCGAAACTCCAATTCGCGGAACTCAACTTCACAATTAAATTCAGTTAAATCTTGGAGCACAATTCAACACGCGCCCCATCTCCACTTCATCCAGGGCAAAATTTTCACGCAGTTCCGGAAAAGGACAAAGTTTTCCCAAGTGTCATTAAATTATTGGACGCGAACCAAGGTAGACACGTCACTGTTAAGAAATTTATTTGGACAATTTTATTAGAAAATTTTGTTTGCGGAAAATAGATGGATTTTTGTAATTTAAATGAAGCTGCCACGTTATGAGGTAGCACACAATTTTTGTGCTACCTAAGGTTATGGTTTTTATGGATGTGAATTTAAGTTTCATGTGGAGTGAATTTGGGTGAATTTCCAGAATATGTGACTTTCAGCCTACGGTTAAAACTATAACTTGGGTATGTAATGGATGTAATCTGCTACTCCTCGGCCTACTGTTATACTATAAAACCTCATTTTGACTTTTTTAACATTATAAATTCACAAAAATACCTTATTAAAATCAAAATATCCTTTTTTGAAAAACATATCTTAGAAGATTCTGTCCAGTCTTATAATATAAATGAAAGTAATTTTACCTTTTTTTAAAAATAAAATAAAAATTTTTATATAAATACCGACAAGATTTTGGGGAGGAGTAGAATAATAAATATGCAATTAATAACCAATATAACTATATTGTTGTTTATCACTTTTTTTTCTTTTCAAATATACTTATTATTTATTATATTTTTCAATATTTCTAATAATTTATATTTATCAAAATAAATTTCATATATAAAATATATTATTTTTTCTATCTTCAAAATAAATTAAATACTTTGTAAAAATTAGTTGGAAGTAGAGTACAAGTGTAAAAGAAAGACTAAAGAGCATAGATGCAGAGGATAAAAACCCAAATTTCAAAATGACGTACTTGTCCACTGACTTTTCCTTAAAATATTGTAAGAAAGTTACAAAAATATTTATGTCTGTAAATATAAAGAAATATATGGTTTTCATGGGACAAATATCTTTATTACTCCGAATAATTAATTATTAATATGATAATAAATAATGATAGAGTTTTGATCGTCTGAAAAGAAATATAAGATAGTGGTTTTTTCTCTAGAGAGAGAGAGAGAGAGTGAGGGAGTGGAAAAAAGGAAAAAATAAATAAAAACAATAAAAAGAAAGAAAAGGAAAAGAAAAAAGAAAAGGGAGCATAGGAAATGGCGAAGAAAAGAGAAAGCTGAAAGAGAAGAAGAAGAAGAAAGAAACTGTAGAGAAGAAGAACTTCTTCAGCTACTCTTCACTTCTCGTTCGTCACAAGTTTCTTATCATTCCTTCATTCCTTTCATTTTTCTTCTTTCTCTAGATCTGTAGCCATAAGTCTTTTCTCTGTCACTCACTCTCTCTCTCTATCTCTCTCTCTAAATACAGATATCTATACATACATACATACATATGTGTGTATAGATATATATATATATATATATATATATATATGTATAGTTGTGGAGCAGCCGATGGTCAGAGTATTTATTGGTGTTCAGATAATTAGGTGCACCGTTTTGAAGCGGTGAGAAATGTTGGTTACTTTAGTCGTAGCTTCGTGTTTTCGAGACTCTATTAAATGGTTATTTTTTGGTAATGAGTTTTCAGTATTTCTGTGTTTTCTGATCTGATTTTGATTTTTTTTGCAGTCACTGTTTGTGGTTTTATCGGTTCGTGTATGTGCATGTTGGAAATAAGAGCAGAAATACTGGATACTGGTTTGAGTGAATTAGTATGTGTATATGAATGGGAAGAAATTGAGGCGATTCCGTCTTTGTGCTTTTGGCTTGATTTTTATCTGCTTTAATTGTTTTTTCGCAATCAATTTGAGTATTTTTGATTGATTTCATGATTTTGCGATTTCTTTGTTGAGTTTTTTTTTTTTTTAGCTATTTGATTTGCTCATGTTCTTTGAGATTTATGTTTAATTGCATCAACCGCTGTTCATACCCAATATAGAGGGGAGGTTTTTACTGTGTGCTGTGGAAGAGGAGAAAACTAGCCATCTTTTCCTATGTACGAGTGGACTATTTTACTGTTCAGTATTAAGAACAGTGAGATAAAGGCATAAGAGATGGGAAGGAGCATTTAATGCGAAACAAGAAGGGCTTAAATGGTTTGTTGTGGATTTTAATTTTAGGCAAAAAGTTTGGATTCACTTGCCTCTTCTGTGGTTTCCTTTCATTTCCATATATTAAACCCTTTTGCTTCAAAGCGGGGAAAAATGTTCATCTTCAAGATGTGCCTAACCAACCATGAATTGCATTATACCTTATTTTGGAAATAAATCTGTGACAATCATGTTGTGGGTCTCTTGAAATTTCGACATTCATGTTTACTGATGCATGTATCCATGTGACCATTCTCCCCAATCTGATATCAGTATTTTCAGTATGCTTGAGGTTGAAACAAATATGGTCAATTCAGCACTCTATTTTTGTCATGGCTTGTTTTAGGTTTACTTTCAGTTGTATCTTCAAGTTCAATAATTTTCTATATCTGTAAAAGAAGTTAAAACCCTTACCCTTTTTACCTTGCAGTTTTATTTCTTTTTTCTCATTCTCTTGTCCCTTTAAAGGATTGTTAACCTACCATTCAGCTTGAGATTAGTAGTTTGTTCTGTATATACTTTTGTTGAAGTTGAAAGGTTGACGTTAATGGTTGTGTAGCATTTGGATTTGGTTTTCCATTTATTCTTTTGTAGTTTTTTTTTTCCTACCTTGTGATTCTAATAACGGATCTTATGCTTTTCAGCAGCATTTCTGAAATGAAAGCATGTACCTGTCATTGGAGCAGTTAAAGAAAAGATCGTTACAAGCTATTTTATCTCCTTATTGTTGTAAAAGATAGAATGAATATGAATCATTTAACCGTTGAAATACAAGATGCTTTTGCCAGTTTGCTGGACCTTGCGGCAAACAATGACATTAATGGTTTCAGAAGATCAGCTGAACATGACCCATCTAGTGTGGATGAAGCTGGATTGTGGTATGGGCGCAAAAAAGGCTCAAAGCAAATGGTTCTTGAGAGTAGGACACCTTTGATGGTTGCTGCTATATATGGCAGCATTGATGTTCTGAAATTGATCTTAACTCTACCTGAAGTTGATGTGAATCAGTCATGTGGTGTGGATAAGAGCACTGCTCTCCATTGTGCTGCATCTGGTGGATCTGTAAATGCAGTTGATGTTGTCAAGATTCTTTTAGCTGCAGGCGCTGATCCAAACTTGACTGATTCAAATGGGCACCGGCCATTTGATGTCATCATTGTGGCTCCAAAGTTTGAAGAGCTGAAACTTTCACTGGAAAAACTTCTGTCTACTGATGCTCCACTTGGTGAGCATAATCTCAGGGTATCAACAGCTACTTCAAATTCAAATTCTCCTCCTCTTTCACCATCCCCTGGGAATGGATCTCCATTGTCTGATTCAGATTCTACATCTTCCCCCAAGATCAATGACCTTGCTTCATCATCTGCATCGGAGAAGAGAGAATATCCTGTTGATCCGTCCTTGCCTGACATTAAGAACAGCATATATGCGACTGATGAGTTCAGAATGTTTTCATTCAAGGTGCGTCCTTGCTCCCGGGCCTATTCACATGATTGGACAGAGTGCCCATTTGTTCATCCTGGAGAAAATGCGCGAAGAAGGGACCCAAGGAAGTACCATTACAGCTGTGTTCCATGCCCCGATTTTCGGAAGGGGGCTTGTCGAAGGGGTGATATGTGTGAATATGCTCATGGGGTTTTCGAGTGTTGGCTCCACCCAGCACAGTATCGGACTAGACTTTGTAAAGATGGGACAAGCTGCAACCGAAGAGTTTGTTTCTTTGCCCATAGACAAGAAGAGCTTCGTCCGTTGTATGTCTCTACTGGATCTGCTGTTCCTTCACCTCGCTCAGGCACCTCTACTGCTAGTGCCATGGATTATGCTGCAGCAATGAATTTCTTACCTGGTTCGCCATCATCAGTTCCTATTATGTCTCCGTCGCCATTCACACCACCCATGTCTCCTTCTACAGGTAATATTACAAACATGGGTTGGACTCAACAAAATGTTCCAGCATTGCATTTGCCTGGAAGCAATCTTCAGTCTAGCCGCCTGAGGTCATCGTTCCATGCAAGAGACATAACAACTGAGGACTTGAACATGCTGTCAGATATCGATGCTCAGCAACAACAGCAGCTCCTCGATGAAATCTCTCGTCTTAGCCAACCAAGTATCAACCCCAACTCTATGAATCGGTCTGCCCGTCCAAAGAGCCTGACACCTTCAAATCTTGAGGATCTGTTTACTGTGGAAAGCTCATCTCCCAGACATCCTGACCCAGCATTGGCTTCTACAGTTTTTTCCCCTACTCACAAATCAGCTTTTCTTAATCAATTCCAACAGCAGGGAGGCATTTTATCTCCAATAAAGACACAATTTTCGCCAAAAAATGTGGAACATCCTCTCTTGCAGGCTTCTTTTGGTGTACCATCATCTGGAAGGATGTCTCCCCGGAGCATGGAGCCTATATCACCCATGAGTTCCAGGGTTTCAATGCTTGCTCAGCGTGAGAAGCAGCAGCAACAGTTCCGCAGCCTGAGTTCACGGTATCTTGGCTCTAGTTCTGGTGCAGCTATAGGCTCACCAGTGGAGAATTGGTCTAACTGGGGATCCTCATCTGGGAAGCTGGACTGGGCCGTGAGCTCCGACATGGGTAAGCTTAAGAGATCATCATCATTTGAGCATGCAAGCAATGGAGAGGAGCCTGATTTGTCTTGGGTGCAAACTCTTGTCCGCGAGAATCCTGTGGATGGAAATGAAACCAATGCTTCTTCTGGAGGGGGAGGGGGAGTGGGTGCTGCATCTTCAGCTGGGGGAGCAAATATGAATGATGAATTTGATCAGTCCGCTTTGAGTGCACTTCTTGATCAAATGCAGATTGACCAACTGATGGGTCAGTAAGAGTTTTTTTAACTGGAGGGTGCTTCTGCTTCAGGTCTGTTTATGGTTTTTGGATTAATACACCATGTTTTACAGTTTTGGGTTTTATAGCTGGTGGCTTCAGAGATGGTAATTGTGCCAAAGGAAGAAGCCAAAGCCAAAAGCTGCTTCAAAATTCTTGAGGACAACTATATATAGTATTTTTTTCTATTCTAATTTATTATTTCTAAGTAGAATTAGAAGAATGAAAAAAAAAATGTTTAATTGGAGGGCGTCCAAAGGTGAAAAAAAAAAAGGGGAGAAAAAAAGAAGCCCAGTTTAGGGTAATTGTTCCTCCCAGATTATCAATATTTTTGGAATTTTAGGAATTTTCGTTTTATAGACTAAGAAGAGTACAGATGTTTCTTTGAATCGAAAGCAGGGTTTATATATATATATACCTCCATGAATTTTCTTCATATTCATTATATAAAGGGTTCATCTTAGTTTATATATTGCTTTCTTCTTTTAACCTTTAAATATTACTTCCTGTTGCACGTATAAAAACCCAGGTCAATGAGAATGTATTTTTGCATTACTGCACTGCAAATTGCCTCCTCCGTCTTCCCCAAATTATTGTTGTGCTAAGGACTGCGCAGGAAATGTTGTGCAGATAGAATCATCCACGTCATATATATATATATATAATGCTCGCTGTTTTCCAATGTCACATTGTATACATATAGATATATATATATTCTAGAATGGGTATTGGTGCTAATAGTTGATAGGAACTGTAAAAATGTTTAGGCATTAGCCACAGTGGATTCCAAATCCCAATATCTCTCCCAAAGCTAGACGTGAGTTTGTGGGAGATGTAGACTCGGAATATGGATAAAAGCAAAACAATGAAGAAGAAATCTAATTTAGATTCTACCAATTTTTTTTTTTTTTTTATAATAGATGAGATGATGCTGTGGAAAGGTTTTTTTTAAGTAATCTAGGAATTATGAATCTTGCTTTCTAAGAGAAGATGATGATGGTGATAATGAAGCTTTAGCACCAAAAACAATACAAAAAGAATATATACAAGTGTGAAGAAGAAAATAGTTATTATATTCCCTTTATCCAAATCTTTGATCTTATTCCTTTTGTTTCAAAGTGTGAAGAAGAAAATGGTTTGGTATTTTATTTTGAATTGATTTGATTAAGATGGATGGATGTATTCTCTTTCTGTGAGCCTCACACTTGCTGATTAAAACCCTTCCCCACATCACTATTTTACCGAATATTTACAATTATCTTGCCTCAAAAATGAAAAATAGAAAAAAACTTTAAATAAAGTCTTTTCTTGCATCAAAGAATTCGAAAAAGGGTTGAGAAATAGAGGTCCATTGTCACATCTCATAATATCTTTCGGTGCCTTTGTGCTTCAAAAGAAGAAAAAAAAAAAAACCCTTTTTTTCTTTTCAACATTGTCTCTTTACCAATATATATATATATCATAAACTATGCATGGGCAGGGTTTTGCTGACTGAAGAAGAAGATTGTCTAAATTAGGAAGGAAATGGGTAAAGAAAGGATTGGTACCACAAATAATTTTCTATAAAAAGAACCCGAAAGAATTAGGTTAGGAGATAAGATAAAATTATTCCTGATGAAATAAGCTGTTGGTTCTCTCTCTTTCCTTTTGAATTTTCTGGACGTAATATATACATGGTGCAGATTTAAAATACAGGAATTATTGATAATGCAAAGGTTATAAAAATATATTATCTTCTCAACAACTAATATACATACATATACATATATATATAGAGAGAGAGTATTAAAACTCTAAAAAAAGTCAGAATAAGATTGGGTTCTGTCAACTGTGTCTTTATCAGAAAGAAATCTTAATTTCAATGTGTCTAACATTCAATTGAAGAATGCAACTTAAACTATTTATATATATATATATATATATATATATATAGAGAGAGAGAGAGAGAGAGAGAGAGAGAGAGAACTCATGAGCATTTTCTAACCTAATTCTCTATGTATAGTGTATGATATACAAATGTACAAAAGCTAAATTCAGTAGGTTTTCTAAAGCACAGATCTGATCTTTCATGGAAAAATGGAAGAAGCAAACTGGAAATCTGCCATGCATACCTGAAAACTAGGGCAGAAATCATATGCACTGTGATTATCCCCTAAGGTAGCTCCAAGGTCCTGTTCTTGTTCCTAT